>MU377078.1:114450-127032 GCA_022495195.1 Xylaria digitata
GCCCCATCGTCCGCGCCTGGGCCCCCCCCGCGCCCGGGCCGCCCGCCCCGCCCGCCCCCCGCCCCCGATTAATTGCTGTCTCTACGTTAGTACAACGCGCTTTAACATAGTGTTTCGGAGCAGGATAGTATGAAATAGGCAAGGCAGTTCTATTCCTTTCTCCGAGACGACTTATCTCGGAAATATGCCCATGGCCCACCCCGGCTGCAACTAGAATGCGGTATCCGAACCCTTCTCTGCCTTATCGTTCAAGTAAAGTTGCAACTATGCGATGCACAATCAGTATGGCTGATGATATCGCGTAGGGGCGCAATACAGTTCGCCAGTGCAGTGATACACCACATTTGTATCATCCCAGCCCGACTGGAGTAGTGGCTAACGCGTGCGCCTTCTAAGCGCAATATCGTGGGTTAATCCCGTGTTAGATTTTGGTTTTTCACGCCTCAGCACGTGGTTCAAATTGGCTCCAACAGCAGAGTTTTCGTTCGTGCCATACATAATACGCGAAGGATACCTTCTTATCGAACATAAAGGTGGTATTAATATTGTTCAAGAAACGGCGCGACGGAGGGTTGGACTATAAATCCGTCTATATAAAATTACGTACATAGAAAGAAGGACAAATTATTGGAACTCATACGCACGGAAGTAAGGCACTGGTTGATCGGGGAATCGTCGTATAGCTACGTATTTGTATATGAATAGGAGATGGAGGACTAGTGTACTGTGCCAAGACCGCTAGACCAACCGATAGATAAAAGGGAAGTATTTTCAAGATCTAGTCCCCTCTGCAGATTCAAGTCTTACCTCATGCACCTTCGTGAAGTATGTGCTGGAATCGGGTTGACTAGCTTGGTCTAGGCGGGTGAAGTTGGAGAAGCCGCCTCGTATGCTGTCTGCTGCATAACCTTTTGCCCTCATGACACTCGTAGCCACCCTAGACGTGTCACCGTCATAACAAATTACCAAAATTCTCTTACCAAAATTCTCTTATTCCGGAGTACACTCAACAGATCTATACCAAGAGAACCGAATATTTCCTCTAACTGTGTCCATACAGTTATCATAACTGCTGAATCTGAGAAAGGACTCGGGTGCGTAGGTAGTGCGACTGGCAGGTTCGTTGATCCCGGCACTTGGTACGTGTGGAAGTCGGGCGGCTGACGAAGATCGATGATAGAGACATCAGTCTTGGGAATCAGGATGTCCCTAAGGGACAAGTTCACGGAAGACCGAATGCTATGTAGCAGGTTGAACATATTCGGAACCTGGAAGTCTTCAAGCACATCGAAACAATTTCGCTCCCAGGCTTCGTCGTAGCGATATTTGTCAACATTGATAAGTTCCTCGTAGAAAGTTAGCGATGTTCTGAAAAGCAATGCCGAGACCGAGTGTACCTGATTTTTAATAGGGGGGAACCGCGTCTCTCCTAGCTTGTCATAGTACTCCTCCATGTATTGATAAGGAAGATCGCAGCACATGAAGACGCAGTGAATGCTCCCGTCAGGCCCAGCGAGATTGGTCAGCGACCCATCCGTCTTGCACTTCTCCATGTATTGGAAGAGTCCCTTGAGGTTGAAGCCAGACGATGGGCCAGACGATGGGCCACAGATGATGCCTTGGCAGCAGAGATCTAGCGACAAGGAGTAGGAATCATAAGATCCCACATGCTCAATATGGTCGGTTGCCTCCTTCCACGGGAACTTGACAGGGGCTAGCAGGGCGTATGAACGCGGGCCGGGAACCCGATCGCCCGCAGCTGTTACGACCCTGTTCCAGTCAGTTTAAATTTATTGGTGGGTAACCATATCCCAAATATCACTCACCCTAACTGAAGTACAGAAGGTTTAGCAGCCTTGAAGTATGTGCCGAGGCCGGTGATTGTGCCTATAGTCATAAATCAGCCACAGTGTTTATGTAAATAAATAACATTGAATGGCCCACCAGATGTTCCCATACCAGCACAAATCAGCGTGATCTCGGGTAGCTATCGTTATGTGTTATTAGCAGACAAGTCCTTAGATGGGGAAAATCCCGTCCTCGAACAGCCCAAACCGGACTCCAATACGAAACCAGCACCTACTTGTTTCAGGATCTGAGGACCTGTCCACCTAACATGTGATTTCCAGTTCTAGAAGGATTGAATCAGTTACAGGTATCAATAGTTAGGTATATACAAAGGCCTTACGTTTTCGTTTTCGTACTGATTTGGGTTTATAATATCTTCAGCTTGTTGAGCTAATTTCTCAGCTACTCGGATTCCCCCACGCTCATCAACTGGTTCGGGCTGAGATGTGCCGCCAAAAAGGGTCCTACGATTTGTGTCAGTACAAATGTCATATCTATGCTGTAACAACCACCTCACAAGTTAAGACCGAAAAATCTCATTAGCTTGAGCTTAGCGTCACTTGTCTTGTTAGACAAAAAAGCTCGAACATCTGATATGCCGTAGATTGACCGGGCAACTAATGACATGGAGATGACTGTCGAGCCGGAGCTATACTCAACTATAGTGTTAGTTTTGCCGGGCACCACTCCTGTCTCGAGAAGATCCATTGCTAAAGAAGAGTGGCAATTAGTGAGAATAAGCACTATCACGAGATTATTTCACTCACCCGGCATGCATTTGATGTTGTTTGCCGGATGCATGCTCATCAACTTGGCGTAAATATGGATGCCGTCTTGGTGATATGGATTGAGGCATACCGGTAACTCTACGAGCGGTAGAGGAGGTGCTGAGTCGGGATCAAAATATTGTCGGACTGCGTCCTGACCCTTATAGACGTTGAGGTAGTTACTCTCTGCCATGTCTAGATGATTTGCATAGAGATTTGGTAGCAGTAATAATAGTTGAAGGATGGCAGAGAAGGCAAATGAAATAGAACAAGAGGGCGTAGTTTAATGCATAAGGGGGATTAAATAGATATCACCTCAGTCTCAGAAAGGCAGTGATGGGTTGCTTTTCTGTACCCGAGGCGATCGAGTCGTTTATATAAAATCGTCCCATTAGAGGAGAAACCCATACACCGCAAGACAGACCAATCTAGTTAACACATCCATACTATCCTCCTCGTTGATATCTTTCCTTTCTGATTCGAAGCGGCCTAAACGATCAATTTCGATGTAACATTTCGCGTGACTTTTAGTCAGCGGCCTTGATGCGCGTCTTCGCCGTGTTAGGAGCATTGCTCGGCTGTTGCTTCCAGGTGATCACATCTTAACGCTTACTATGTGTGGTCTAGCTAGCGTCCTAAGATGAGAAATACGCACGTCTTCTGCGTGCGGATCGGGCCACCCACTTGAAGAAGGTGGGAATTGGGGATACTTGAAGATACTTCGCATGTTTACGGGATGTTCCTCGGCCCTAGACTGGGATCTATACTAGTATTTAGCCAAGGATCCCGGATGAAGCCTAGGTGAAGATATTCATTTATCGAGATGTACTATGATCTAGCAAGGTATGACAGAGATATAAAACTTTTGTGGACGAACATCATTTGATGGTACGACTCCATAATCAGAAAATCAACGATCGCACCCCCGGTGACGAGTGGAGAAGCCGTGGGGTGCCCGACCGAGCCTCTGGCGTCCGAGAGGGCTAACTGTTCAAAAACGATTTTTTTAATAGAAATACACCTATAATATTATATTATAGTGGGGGTTAATAAGAAATAGTAGAAGCTAATAGGAAGTAGTAGAACTAGTAAGAACACTAAGTACAAGTGGTTTTTTTTAGTAAGGAAATAAAAAAATAGAACTAAAATTTTGAAAAAAAATTTATTTGTAAATGTTTTTTAAAACGCTTATACAAAGTTGTACAAGTTTATTAATTATTATACTAAGTTATACAAGTTTTTACAAGCGTTTATATTAATCTGCAAAAGTATATATTAATCTATAAAAATATATATTTGCAGGCAACATGCTATTATGCTGTTTTAAAAAAAACGCGAACGCAGTTGCTTAAGCAGCAGCTAAAAAAGCTAAAACCGATGCTAAACAAACTACTCCCAAGCAAGTATAAAAACGTACAACTTTGCGCAAAAAAGAATTATAAGCTGTTAAAACTGTTAACTAATTTAATTCTAAAATAATAAAAATAAACTTCTAATATTATAAAAGCAAAAATTTTAGTAATAGTAACATGTTTCATTATCAAGTGACAAATATCATCAAGTGACAAAAGTCTCAGGCACTATTTAGGTTGCAACATAAAAAAAACAACCACAACGCAATTAAATTACTTTAAATTAATCGGAATCCTCTTCATTAAACGTATTTATATTTACTGTACAAGTGCGCGCATTATAACCGGTGTTGCTGTCAGAATAAGCGAGCCAGTCAATTGGAGGTTCAGAAGTGTGTGTATTATATATAAGCAGATTCTGATCTGCCCCTGGGGCGTGTACTAATAATTTAGGTGGTAGATCCTCGGGGTTGAAGCTAACTTAGCTTACTCCTAATGTTGTAATATTTATTAACATGACCTTTTATTCTAACACACCCCTTTAGGGCTAATTACTTTGTATTTTGCTTTAATTTAGTTAATAAAGCTATTTTTGTAGCCTTTATGCTTTTACTTCTCTTTTAGATAATCTATTTTTAAAGTTATTAAAGTTCTTTTAAATAATCTTTTTTTGTTTTCGCTTCAAAATCTGTGCTTTTATGTCCTTTAACTCTAATTAAGTTATAAATCCAGCCTATTTAGTTGCCAGAAATGCTTTTGTAAATCCGTTTGTAATTATATCGCTTATAAGAATATAAGTTACATTTAGAATCTTTTGTTAAACTTTTTGTTTTAACTAATAATTATATATATCTATATATTAAAGCTTGGTTTTTAAAGTAAATACTTTTTTTTTTTAAAAGCTTAATCGTTTGCTAATTATTGCACTAAAAGGCAATTTATTAACTATTTAAAATAATTTTAAGTTTTTTAATCAGCTTATTAATAAACATAGCTTTTTTAACTGCTTAAGCTAAAGCAAAAAGTTTAGCTTTAGTAATTAAAGTAGTTATAATATTTTGTTTGTTAGCTTTTTAGCTAATAACTTTTTTAAATAGCTTTATAACGTAGGCTTATAAGCTTTTGCGGTTAATAATGTTGTTTGCAAACAAAAAGTTGCTAGCAATAATTAGGTTATCGCTGCTTTTAAATTCAAAAGTATAATATTAAGTTTAAAAAAAGTAATTTAAAGTTCGATCGGCTTTATAATAATGTTTAAAGCTAAGATTTAAATTAAATTACAAAAGTTTTAAAGCAAAAAAAGCAATATCCAGGCATGTAATTACTGCTGCATATATAATAGAGCTTATTTTCTTTTAATAAATATAA
The DNA here is from genome assembly GCA_022495195.1 of Xylaria digitata. Classification (NCBI taxonomy): domain Eukaryota; kingdom Fungi; phylum Ascomycota; class Sordariomycetes; order Xylariales; family Xylariaceae; genus Xylaria; species Xylaria digitata. The sequence continues at coordinate 119,786 of MU377078.1, forward strand.
ATCTTTTTAGCTATAGCCAGGCTTTTATAAAGCAGTAACTTTTAGATCTTTATAAAAGTAAAATGCTTTTTCTTTTTTAAATTACTTAAATTGCTAATTTTTTCGATATACAAAGATTAAAATAACTAAATTAGCTTTTGTTAGCAATTTTTAATTATTTTAACTTTTAAAAACTATTAAAGATCGTTTTTTTTAGTTAGTTAATACTTAGTTTTAAATTCTTATATTAGTTTTATAGCAAAAACTTTTTTGCAGCTTTAATAAGCTAGAATTATATTATTTATATAGATAAACATAAGGATTTTATTTTTAAAATAGCAATATAGTTTGTATAATATTGCTAAATAATTTAATTTAAAAAGCATTAAAATCAATTTTTTCTGCTATAATAAGAAAGATTTTCTGAGTTTATATAAAGCTTTTTATAGCTTTAAAAGAGTACCTGACTTATAGTAGCCGGAAGGCATTTTTATATAGATTTTTTTATTTAGTTTAGCGTTAACAAAGGCATTAACTATATTATACTGCTTTAGTTTTAAATCAAACTTAGTTATAATTACTATTAGAGTTCTAAAGAATTTTTTTGCTAAAGTAAAGGCATATGTTTTTTTTAAGCTTAAATAAAGCTATTAATCTTTTTAAACAATTAACTATGCTTTACACTTTATAAAGTAGCTATGTTTATTAAACTTATAAATATATACTTATATGCAGTTAAAAATAAGTTTTTTATAAGCAATTTTTTAATCGACTTTACTTTACAAAGCCATTTTTTTATAGCTTTTAAAGTGTAGCTTTTTTGCGGCATAAAAACTTTTTTTTATTAGGTGCGTATTTAAGTTTTTATAAGTCTTAAACAACAAAAGCAGTTTTATTTTATAAACTTTTTTTTTAGTTAGCAGTTTTTGCTTTAGATTTTAATAGTTTTTTAATTTAAAGTTTTTTTTAGCATTAAACGCAGCATTGTTTACAAAGCTGTTTTTTTATAAGAATTAGGATAGCATTAAAGATAATTTACTATTTTGGCTTTTTTAGCTTTGCTTACTAGCATACTATTAAACAACTCTGCAGTATATAAGCGTTTAAAATTAAACGTAGCTTTTTAATATCTTTTATATGCTGAACCTATAATATAAAGACTTAAAAGGACTTTCTTAATTTTAAATTTTGGTTTATTAGCAACTAGCGCAGCTTTTGTAAAACAAACTATTAAATTAGCTTTTCTAATTATAGCAATAAAAAAACTTAATAAAAAAAAAGATTTTAAAAATAAAAAATATAATATAAAAATAGTTTGTATATAAAGTTAATTAGGCTTACAAATTATTTTAAAGCTTGTTGCTTAAATTTTAAATACGTTTTTTTTACTTTTTAGATTTTTTGTTTTTTTAAAATTATTTTTTGCTACATTTTAATAAACTTTATAATTTAGTTCAAAATATTTGTTAATTATTTTAAGCTAAGTTTTTTAAAAGTTTTTTTTTGTTAATAATGCTTTAATAGTTTTAAAAAAAAGCTTTTTGGCATTTTTTTACAAGTTTTTTAGATTTTTAGTATAAAAAAACTTCTTTTAAAACTATATATTTTAAATAAACTTGATATAGTTATTTAAAAGGTTTTAAATTTTATAAATGTTAATAGAATTATAGCTAACTAAATAGCTAATTTAAGCCTTTAAATTAAGTTGATTAAAGCGGTTTTTTTTAAGCTAACTGCTGGAGTTTAAGGTATATGCTTTATAACTATATGCTTTTAAATAAGCTTGCTTAGGCTTTTTATTTCCTATTAGTTTGTTTTTTAATATAAAATAAATATAAAAACGCTTATATAAAGTCTTCTAGTTATAGATATGCTTAAAAAACTTGTTATAAAAATAAATTGCTGCTTTTATAATTTTTGGCTACAAAGATTTAAGCAAATTTAAGCTAAAGCGTATTATGCAAGCTTTATTTTTAATTATACTTTTTAAGCGTTTAGCCGCTTTATTTTGGCCTTATATATTAGCTGCTAAAAGCTTGAAAATAATTTTATAATCTAAAAAAGTCTTTTTAAATACTTTTAAGCTATTTTCGTGCTTAAAAATCTTATTATCGCACTTAATTACTTCGATTTTAACTTAGTAGCAGTTTTATAAGTGCTTAATTAGCTTTTTAAGGGCAGCAATTATGCTTTTAGTTTGTTTGTTTTTAAAAAAGTAATTTTAGGTATATCTTAAATACTTATTTATAGCAATTATTATAGAGTTGTTAGAGTATATAATCTTTTTAAAGTTATAAAAATTGATTGCGATTTATATTCTAAGCTTATTAGGCCTTGTTTGTTCTGTTTGTTTAATTTAACGCTGCAACTTGGCTTAAGCGCAGGCATTACAGTTAATTATAGCTATCTTGGCTTTTAAATTCTTTTTGATCTTAGCTTTTAAAAACTTCTGCATTAAGTGCCTTAAAAAATCAGGGCCAGCATGTCCTAATTAAAAATGCCATTTTAAAATATTTGTATAGCTTGGCTTCCTTTTTATATAAATGCTAAATTGCTTTCTATATAAATAAAATAACTGTTTAATTAGTAATAAAAAAAAGTATTTTAGTACAAACTAATTAAATCGCTTTTGTATTTAGCAAGCAATTCTGTTATCTTTTTGTTTTCAAAGTACTAAAGGTTTAAGCTTTATATTTTACTAGTATCCGCTTTGTTAAAGCTTTTTTAAAAAAACTATGTTAGTTAAAAAGTTTTTGTAATAAGCTACATTTAGCAAACGTATAACTTTTAGGCCCTTAAGTTTTTAAACGTTAATATTTACTTTTTTGTAGCTTAGTATAAGCACTGCAAAATTTTTTGCAATAACCGTATTACCTAGTTTAGCCTTCCTAAAGTTCAAAAACCTAACTATTTTATTAAAAATATATAGTGTTTTTTTTAAATTTAAAATAGCAAAGTTTTTAAAAAGGTATTAAAGTTTATTTTTTTTAAAAATAGCTTTTTAAGCAGTAAAAGTGCTGCTTATAATTTGGCTAGCTAATTATTTCTCTGGTATTTCGACCTTAGTATTTCTTTTTTTGCTGCTTAACTAAGCTATTTCTTTTGCTAAATTTAAGTTGTTTTTAATAGTTTGCAGCACAGCTTGCCTTAATAAAAGTTAAACTGTTTAATATATAAATGCCTTTTTTAGCAATATATATCAACATTTTTTAAAATTATAAAAGCTTTAATATGTTTTATATACTTAGGTGTTAGCATAAAATCGCTTTAGTATAGCTTTTTATAAGCCCCTGCCCTTATTTCTAGCCTAGCTTTATCTTTTTTTTTATAAACAACAAAAATTAAAGCAATTTAGCTTATTTTAAACCTGATTGTTTTTATCGGCTTTTTTTTGTTTATTAATACTATAAATAAAAAATGCTTTTTTAAATACTTTGCTACTTTTTAAAAACAACAAGTATATTAATATATACTTCTGTAGTTTTGCTACTATATTAATATAAATTAACAACTTTATATTAATAGCTGCTTTATTAACTATTTTAAAACTAGTAGTCCAGTCTAAAATTACTTTTTAAAACGTAATTTTAAAATCTGTTATAAAATTATTAAAAAAAGTTAATTCCGTAAGTTTTTTATTAATTTTTTTAGCTATTATAACTTTTTATTTTGTTATTTATGCTTTTAAATCCTTTAAAACTTTTAGTAAAAGCCTAAATACTATTGCTTTATATTATGCTTATACTTTTTGCTTAAAACTAGATTAAGCAGCAGCACTAATTTTATTAATACTGTTATACTATACGTAAATCTCTTTTTCTAGCTTTAAGAAAGCTATTTTATAATTTGAAGCAATAATATTTTATATTTAAAAAGTTAGTTTTTTAACGTTTTTTTTATGTTTTATATATGCTTTATTCTTTAGTATATATATGCTTTAGTTAAATATAAAAAATGCTTTTTTATTAGCTATAAAGTTTCTGATTAAAATAGCTAAATTAATATTAGCTTTTATAAAATAGTTTTCATATTATAATAGTTTTAAAAAAGTTGGCCATTTCTTTTGGTTAATAGTTTTTATATAATTTTATATGTTAAAAGCTTTTGCTTTAGCTATAAAGTTGCGTTGCTATTAATTAAAATCCTTTAGCTTAGCAAATAAAGCTTTTTTAGTTAATAATAATGTTATTTTAATATTTTTTAATATTGCATTATTTAGTTCTAAAGTTCGATAAATTTATTGTTGCGTATAAAACTTTTAATTGTTAAAATAAGCAAGCTAGTTAATTAAAGGTTTAAAAGTATATATATTATATATAAGCAGATTCTGATCTGCTTTTAGGGCGTGTATTAGTAATTTAGGTGGTGGATCCTCGGGGTTGGAGCTAACTTAGCTTACCCCCAATGTTGTGATATCTATTAACATGACCCTTTATTCTGACAGTTGCCGCATATGCCACAATGGCGCGCGCGCGTAGATGCCCTCACCCGACGACCACTACCTTTACCGTTTTCTTGATTTATTTAACTACTACTTTTTCTAAAGACCTGAAGATCTGTTTCCTTAGATTGAGTAAGTACTTTTTTAGTTTGTAATCGCTTATTTTTTGTTTTCTGGCGTTTATTAAAGATGTGGTTAGCCTTTTGAAGCTTAGCTATTTTATTTAGTATTAACGTTTGCCTATGCAATAAATAGTACGTAGCTTTTGATAACAAGTTTATAGCGTTAATAATTTTTTTTGGCGAGCTATTTTAATGCCTAAAGATTTAGTTTTTTAAATAAACAAACTGCAAAATAGCTTTTTTAATAGTAGTAAAAATCTTTAAAACCTAAATAATAAAAAGTAATTTAGGCTTTAGCAACGGTGTAAAAAAAATTGGCATAACTTTAAGCTTTAAAATAATAACTTTTAGATTAAATAAAATAAGGCTAATAGCTTTAAATTTAAACGTAATATTTACAAGCGTTATTGTTTAAGTATAAGCTTTAAAAAACGCAGGTAAAAAGTCCTTTTTTAAAACATACGTTATAGTTGTTTGTATAATATTGCTAATTTTAATATTATATGCTTTTTTTAACGGGCTAAAACATGCTATGTTTAAAGGTTAAAGTTTATAAAAAAAATGTGTAAGCATTGTTTTAATAAAAATATTATTTTTTTAGCAATAGTTTTTAAATTTTTTTAAATAGTAGCTTTTGTAACTATTAAAAATAAAAAAACGTTTTATACTTGTTAAACATGGTTAAATATACTTATTAAAATGTTTAATCTATTTTAAACCGAAATTATTATTAATTTAGTTGTTATATAAGACTGCAATTTGTTATTTAGGTAGTAAAAGGCTATTATAATATTAGAAAGCAAAGTAGGTTTTTTTTTCCAAAATAATAAAAGGCGGCACCGACTAACTTTGTAAATTAATTGAACAAATAGCTGTAAACTAATTCTGATTGCTTTGCTAAGCTTGCCTAAGCTTATTTTGCTTTTTAACATTTGTTATAATTATATTAGTTATAATTATGCTTATTATAAACCTTGTTTTATTGAAATTATATATATTTTTTTTTATAATACTTTTACGCTTAATAATCTTTTTTATGCGTTTGTAATACGCGTTATATTCGGCAGGATTTTTGTAGAGAACTCGGCTATAGTTGATTCGACGGTTTAAACGCGTTTAAAGAACTAGTATACAGTTTATAAAGCGTGTTGTTCAGCACTTTCCGACCGGTTAGCTACCCTGCTTAACTAATAGTTAGTCGGCTATATTTTAAATATAACACACCTGAAAAAAAAACGTTTTTAAATTTAGATAAATTATAAACTGTATAATCGCTTGCTTTTTAAAGTCGGTTAATTTCGACTTTATATTTTTGCTGCTGCGCTAAAGCGCAATACCGGCGATTTTGCGGCAAAAAATCTTATTAAAAACGCTATACATTTTTATAAGCTTATAAATAAAAATGTAAAAGTTGCGTTTAAAAGCGCAAGCAGTAGTTAATAACTTAGTTTTTTTTAACGCGTGCTTTATTGTTATAGGTAAAGAAAATAAAGTTTGAATAATAAAAGGTTAAAAAATCTAAAACTTTTGTTACTTGATAATATTTGTTACTTAATAATAAAACACGTTAACAAGTATGCTATAGTTAAAAATAATATTAAACAAACTTATAACTTATTTAACAAGTTGCAAAAAAGCGATTATAACAACGTATATTGTTATGCGTTTAATTATCTTTAAAGAAATTTAAGTCAAAAGTTTGCTTATGTTTTATATGTTTAAAATAGGCTAGCAATAATAAGCGTTAGCTATTGCAGCACATATAATACTTAAATAAGTTAATATTAAAAATTGACAAGCTTATGCAAGTTTAAAAAGCTATAGTTTATTTAACAAATATATTTTATTTAATAAAAAAGTCTTTAGCAGCGCTTGTTTTTGCTGCTAATACTTTTTGCTAGCAACTTTTTATATATTTTACAAAAATAAAAAAAGGACTAAGTTTGCTAAAGTTTGTAAGTAGTTATATAAACATATATAAGTTAGTATTAACTTAAATAGCTAAAAACAAAGCTAAAAAAACTATAAAGTTATTTAATATTATAAATATAATGTTTAAGCAAGTTATTACAAACAAGCTTAAACGTTTTTATTATTAAATTAAAGCTAAACTAAAAGCGCGCAACAATAATAAAAAAAGCTTTGCTTGCGCAAGCATGCGCAAAACTAATTAACTTTTGTAAAAGTAGTTAAAAAAGTTATATAGTTATATAATAGTTTGCAAAAGTTTGCAAAAGTTTACAAGGGTTTGCAGTAGTTTGCAGTATTTTATAAAGTAGTATATAAATAAGATACTTTTTATAAAATAGTTTTGCAATAGTTAAATCAATGCTAAAGCTTTTGCTAAATAATTTTTTTTTTTTTTTTTTTAAAAAAATAATAAAATAATAATAATAATAATAATAATATTTAAAATAATAAATAATAAAATATATTAATTAATTAAATTAATAAAACAAATTATTATTAATTATTTTTTATTATTAAATTATATTAAATTATATTTTTTATATTAATTAGCATATATAATAATTATATATATATAAATTTAACTTTTTATAAAACTAGTTTTATTATAATTTTATATATAAATAATATTTAAATTATACGTTAATTATTTTTAAATTTTTATATAAAGCTTTTTAATAATTATAAAAACATATATATTATAATTTAACTTTTAAATAATAATTAATAAAGTTATA
>MU377079.1:0-125174 GCA_022495195.1 Xylaria digitata
TATTTATTTTATTTATTTTATTTATTTTATTTATTTTATTTATTTTATTTATTTTATTTATTTTATTTATTTTATTTATTTTATTTATTTTATTTTGCTAACTTAAATATAATTAAAAACATTATTTAGTTTATAAAGCATATATAGCTAAATAACGCTGTTTAATACGTTTGTTTATCTTTTTTATTGCTGTTAGTGTTAAAATAACTAGTGTTAGTTGCAACTATATATATAAACACATATAAAGTTATTGTTACGTACAAGGTTATTAGCACGTGCGCACTTAATTTTTTTTATTGTTTTAACTTATACGCTAGCAAAAATTTTTACTTAAAATAAAAACTTTGTTTTATACAAAGCTTTTTTTTTTTAATAAAAATATAAATAAATATAATATAATAAATTGTATTTTATTTTATGCGTATGTTTAACGTATAATATTGTATAAAGCTTATTTAATATTAATTAATAGTTGTAAAAACATTATAAATTAGCAAAAATAAAAACAAAAGCATTTATAGCTTAACTAAGTTTTTATATTATATTTTAATTTTTTTTGTTATATAAATATTATTTTTTTAATTAAACTAGGTGTACTTATATGTTAAAAAAACTAAAAAATTAATTTTATTATTATATAAATATTATTTTTTTAATAAAATTAAGTGCATTTATATTATAACAAAAAAAATAGTATGTAATTATATTTAATAACTTATTATATAATAATAAAAATAACAACTTGTTTGCTTAGTTTTATTTATAAACATAGTATTAAATATTTTATATAATATAGCAAAACTTATTATATTATAAATTTTAATTAATTTTATATATAAAAAAATTGCTAAAAACTTTAAGCTTAGTTTTAAAAACGTATAAAACTATTTTAATTTTAAATATTAAAAAAAAAGCGTTAATTTAAATTATATAACTTTAAAATTGTTAAACATATAAACAGCGTTTTAAATTATTAAATATTAATACTTAAAAAATGTAGCGGTTGTTATACTTAACCTAACTAAACCTAACTTAACTTGCTAATATAAGCTATTTAAACTAAACTAAAAACAGTTTGGTATTTTGTACTTTTTTGTGCAAAAGACTATAGCGTAGTTAGGTAGCTTATTAACTGTTTATAACATTATACCAAACTACCTAAAGGCTGCAAGTTCAAGTTGCGGTAGAGGGAGTGTGCTGCTTCCGGTACTATTAGCAGGGCGCGGCCTGCTGCGGAATGCAGCGGGCGCACAACCTCCGGCCCACTTATTTAAAGGTTATTCAGAGTAAATAACCTGTAGGTGCAGGGTAATATAACGGTTGCTACACCTAACCACTAAATTTAACCTAACTTGTTAATATAAGCTATTTAAACTAAATTAAAAACAGTTTAATATTTTGTATTTTTTTATGCAAAAAATTATGGCGCAGTTAAATAGCTTATTAACTGTTTATAATAAAAAGCGTTTAATAAAAGTTTTAAAAATTAAACAACAAACTTGTTATAATTTAGGTGCACTACTAACTAAATTACTAATTAAAGTATGTTTTTTTTAACTTTATTTGCTTATATTATTATAATTTATTTAGGTATGTTTTACACACTATTTTTTGCTTTTATAAGCTTTAGTTTTATATAAAACTTATTATATAAAATATATAACGCATCTCCCACTTGGATTGGCCACTTATCTTGGCAGTACTCTGTAATAAAAAATAGCTTACAAGGGTACTTCCACCTACCTTTAAATAACTCTACTAATATAAGTCCTATAAACTAATAATTAATATATTTGGATTCCTTACTTTATAAGAAATTCAATAGTATTTTTGTTTATTTTATAGCTATTTTATTTATAGCTGTATAAAAAACTACGCTAAAATAATCCTTGTATTTTTAAAAACCTTAAATATATTAACAAATAAAATAGCTATAAAATAAACAAAAATACTATTGAATTTCTTATAAAGTAAGGAATCCAAATATATTAATTATTAGTTTATAGGACTTATATTAGTAGAGTTATTTAAAGGTAGGTGGAAGTACCCTTGTAAGCTATTTTTTATTACAGAGTACTGCCAAGATAAGTGGCCAATTCAATTGGGTGGCCAATCCAAGTGGGAGATGCGTTATTATATTATATTTAACTTTAAAAAACTTTTTAAATATAACAATTTTAAAGCTTATATTTAAAAATTATTTATAATATACAACTATTATAGCTTTAAAATAACCGGCTTGTTTTATTTTTTTTATAAAACTTTTATATATAAGTTATTTAAAAAATAATAACAAAACATTTTTAAATAATAATAAAAGTTAAAAGCTGTTAAATTTTTTTAATACTAATATAATAAAACTAAAAAAAGCTTTTATTTAACTATTTTAATAGCAGAATGCTTAATTAACTGTTAAGCTTAACAAACTAAAGAAATAATTAAAGCAAAAAAAGCAGTTTATATTAAATTTATATAAACTACGTTTTAAAAAAGCATATAAAACAATTATAAAAAAAAAAAAAAAAGGTTTTAAAAACTAAAAAATTAGAAAATTTAAAAAACTTTAACAATTTAAACATTTTTTATTAAACTTTTTATTATATTATTTTTTTTAATTAACAACTTAATTTTAGCTATTATATTAAAAATAATTTTTTTAATTTAAAGCTATTTATATTATTATTTTTATTATTATTATTTTTTTTTTAATTAAAAAAGGCATTTTTAAAACTAAGTTAAACATAGATTTTATTTGCAACGTTATTAAAATAAGCATAATAATAAATCTAATAACAATATAAACTTGAGCAAACTATTTAAATTTATATACCTTTTATTTAAAATAAATTTTATTTATAATAAATAAGTTAAATAAATTTAAAAGCTAAACTTTATGTTTATTAGCTTAATATGCAAGTTTTAGCGTTATTTTAAACGCATTTTATATATATATAATAAAATAAATTAGGCTTATAAAAACTAATATTAATATAAATATAATTAAAATGCATTTTCTGCATAAATTAAAACTTTTATTTGTTAGTTAGCTTTTTTAAAAACTAATATTAATAGCAAGTTAAAAACAGTTAAGCAGCTACTTAATTAAAACTTTAAAACTTTTAACTATTATTTTATTTAAATTAAAAATTAAAAAAGCAAGCAAATTAACTTTAAAAAAGCTATACTATATTATTAAAAGCTTTTTATTACGTTTTAAAATAAAATACTTAGTTATTTTAATTTATTATTTATTAAAAAAATTAATATAATAAATATAATTATATAATATTAAAAAATAATAAAACTAATTAAAAAAAATTAAAATTAAAAGAATTTTAAACAGTTTAAATTTTAAACTAATTTTAAATTAAACAAAAGCTTTTAATAATATTAATACTTAAATAAAAAAAATTATTATTGTTAAAGCTAAAAATATATTAATATAATTAAAAAGTGTAATAGCTATTATATTAATAATAACTAAAAAGGTTTTAATTAAAACAGTATTAGCAACAAACATAAACGCTATGTTATAAAAAAATCTTTATTAAATAGTAATAGCTTTTATTTTTTAGCAGAACGCGTTTATAATAGTAACAACTTATATAAAAATTATAAGTTAGTTATAAAAAATATTAAATGCTTTAATTATAATTAAATAAAGCATATAAATTATAATTGCTTGCAACTTTAAAAAGCTAAAAAGCAAAAAATTTAAAAAATTTAAATTATTTATAATTTAAATAAATACTGTTTAAAAAACAATAATAATATTAACTATATTTAATTTAGGTTTTTATTAAAAAGTTATGCAAATAATAGCTAAAAAAAAAACAAGTAAGCTTAATTTTTAAAAATGTTAAATTTAAGTTTAATTAATAGCTTTATATTTTAATTTTATAACGTTTTTATATTTTTTGTAATATTTATATTACATTTTTTAAAAAACTTTTTATTTAAATTTATACTAATTTAGATTTATATGCTAAATATAATTATGTTAATTATATTTTTGCTTTTTATTATAAATTAAAAAAAGCTTTTTTTTATATTTATTTTTTATAATATGCTGCTAATAACATTTTTTTTATTTATAGCGCTTATTAAGTTTTTTATAAATTAATTAATAGCTGCAAAGTTATTTAAAAATTTTGTTGCGCTTATATTGTTATTAATAAAAATAACAAATTTAAAAGCAGTTTTATTTTATTATTTTAGTTAACTTTAAAAAATTAAGATATTATATTAAATTTAAGTTTTAATTAATAGTATTTTAAATTATAGTTAAAACATTTTAAATTAATAATAGCTTTTTAATTTGTAAAAGCTTGTTATAATTAAAAGTTTTGTTAAATAATTATTTAATTGCTTAAATTTATATAGCTTAAAAAAGTAAAGTTATTTTTAACTTAGTTAAAATTTAAAAAAGTTTTAGCTAAATTTTATAATTTAGCCGATTTTTTTAATAATAATAAAGCTAGCTTACTTTTTTGTTTTAGGCGCAGTAATTTTGCAATAAACTTATAAAATAATGCTATAGTTTTTTATTATTTTATATATTTTTTAATATAAAATAAGTTAACAGCTTTATAAATTTAGCTTAATAAAATATTAAAAAATAAAAAAATATGCAAATTTAAAAGCTTTGCTAACGCTTTAATTCTTTTTATACTTAAAAAAAATAAAGCTTATATTTATATATTAACTATAAAAAATTTAATAAAGTTATAGTAAAAAATTGTTTTATTTTTTTTTTTTTTTTAAAAATGTTAAATAAGCTGTTTTATGCTAAAGTTTTTATTAAAATTAACTTTAAAAATGCTTATTATTATATATAAATTAAAAAAAAAAAACAAATAAAAAACAGCTTTTTATACTAAATATAATTATTATAAATTTTTTGTTATGCTTATAAGTTTATATAATATTTTTGCTATTTTTTAAAATTATATATAAAAAGCATTTAATAATATTTTAAATATTTTTTGTTTTATATATATAAATAATATATTTATGTTTTTAATAAATAAAAAATTTTATATAAAACATGTATAAAATGTTATTTAAAAATTATAAAAAGCAAAACTATATATTAAACTTTTTAAATGTTAGTTTTATTAAAAAAAACTTAATTTTTTAAAATATGTTATATTTAGTAAAAAAATTAAAATAAATTTTAGCTGTATTAACATTATTTAAAACTAGCTATTTTTTTGTTTTTATTATAAGCTATAAAAATTTTTAAAGTTTTATAACTTTTACTATTGTTTTATTAAAAAGTATTTTTAAGTTATAACTTTATTAACTAAGTATTTAAAACAAAGCGTAATTAAAACAAAAAAAAATTAAATTTTACTAAATAGTTTAGCGTATACAGCTTTTAATAAATTAAAAAATTTATTTAAAAAAGCTATTTTTTTTATATATTTTAATTTTAAAAAGCAAATATTAATAAAAATTAATTTTTTTAAAGTAGCGCTAATAAAAATATTATTATAAAAAAACAATTAAAAACAGTAGCAATTTGTTTTATTTTATTTTTGTATGTTTAATAATATAAAAACAAAATATAATGTTTTTAATTAAAAAATGTTTGTTATTATAAAATGCTTTAAGCATTAGCAGCATTATTTATAAAAAAATAAATTATTTATTAAAGTTTTAATTAATTATATTAATTTGTAAGCTTTTATAAAAACGTTTAAATTAAATAAAAAATAAGCTTAATAATATATATATTTAGCTTTTTTTAATTTTATTATTAAATATAAAAAAAGCAAGTAAAATAAAGCTAATACGTTTTTATGCCGTTTTAATTATATAGCTTATAAAGCTTAAAATATTAATTTACTTTTTTTGTTAAAACAGAAAATTAAAATAGCTAATATTAAAATAAAGAATTATATTTTTAAAACTTTTGTAAAAAAGATTTTTGCTACTAAATTAGCTATAAAACGTACTATTTTTATACAAGCAGTTATATATTATTGCGCGCGTATAGCTACAAATAATAAAAACTTTTAAAACTTAAAAATTTAATAAAGTTTATAAAATTTAATTTTTTAAATTTAAAAAAAAGATTTTAAATATTGTTAACTACGTAAACAATTTTAAAATAAACAGCTTATAAAGCTTTAATAGTTTATTAAGAAATTTTTATTGCAATATAAAAGCAAAGCTTATATTTTTTTTAAAAAATTAGTTTATTTTTAGTTTATTAAGCTATATTATAATAACTTTATAGCTAAACATTTTAATTAAAATTATATACTAAAATTATTATAATAAAAGTTTTATTAGCAAATTATAAAAGCAAATGTTTATAACTATATAACTAAATACGTTATTTGTTTTAAATTTAAAACAAAATATTATTAAAAATATAATGCTTTAAATACTTTTTTAATATTTATTAGCTTTATAAAAAAATTATTTATAAACTTTATTACTAAGTTATTTAAAATATTTTATTATAAAACTATTATTAACATAATATTTATAATAGTTAACTAATTTATTAAACTTATACACTTATTTTTTGTTAATATTATTATTATTATTATTTAGCTAGCAGTTTTATTTTATAAAGAAATAAAATGTTGTTTTAAAGCTTTTACAAGTATAATTTTTAATAAAAATTTTGTTTTTATTAGTTAATTTTAATTAAATTTATATTATTATTTTTAAATTAATAGCTAAACTAAAAAAATAAATTAAATTATAAAAAGCTACTTTTAATGTTTTATTAATAATAAACAGATTAATTAGCTTTAGCTATTGCTATAAGCCTTTTTGCAATAAATATAGCTATTAACAGCACTATTAAAAAGTTGCTTTTTAAAGCATTATATAAATATATTTTAAAATTTAAACTTTTTATTAAAAATAATTTTATTTTAAAAAAAGTATTATTAATATAAAACTAGCTATACAAATTAAAAACTATTTATAATAAATTAACAAATTAATAGCGTAATATAATTAAAAAATATATAAAAAACTATAATGTTAAATATATTTTTAAAAGTTTTTATATTAAAAAATTGGTAACTTTATTAATTTAGAACTTTAAATTTTAAAATTGCAAGTTAGCTTTTAAGTTTATTAAACTTTTTAAAATTTTAAAAACGGTTAAATTATAAGCGTATTATTTAATACTTTTATATTAATATAATCGAATTTATAACGTATTTTTTGTACAGTTATTAAAACTTTAAACAGCTAAAACTTTAAATACTTTATTTATACTTGCATTAAAAAATGCTAAAAACAAATAAAAAATAAAAAATATAATAAAAAAAATAATATATTAAAATAAATTATATTATAAAGTTAAATAAAAAAGCTAGCTTAATAAATACAATTAATAAGTGTTAGCTATTAATATTATTATTTTTATACTTATTAAAAAATTTAAAAAATAATAAAGTTATAAAAAAAAAAAAAAAAAATTAAAGTTATTTAAGCTAGTATTTTTAGCATAAAAAGATTTTAAAGCTAAATTAATTAATTTTTAATAAATTTTTAAAACATTAGTTTTAAAAAAACGCTAATAAAACCTAAAATTTTAGCGTAATAAAAATCGAACTTACTGTTTTAAACTTTAAAAATGTTTACGCTTTATTAATAAGCTATATATTAATTAAATTTAATTTTACTTAATATTAAATTTAAATATATTATTATATTTTAATTTATTATTGCAAACATTTTAAAACGCGTTATTAATATTAGTTTTAATAAAATTTTTAACTTTTTTAACAAATTGTTTTATTACTAAATATTAAGCAATATAACCAGTGTTTAAAAGCTAAAAACGCAATATAGTTGTTTAATAATACTAAATAACGTATAATACAAGCTACTAAAACATATAAGCTATTAAAACATTTTTTTAATTTTTATATATATATTTTTAAAACATTAATTATTTAACAACTAATAATGCTGCTATTATATAAAAAAAAAATATAAAACTTGTATTATAAGCTATATAACGCAACCTAAAATTATTTATTTAGCGTGCTATAACTATATATAATATTTTTTATATAATATTTTATATGCAACAGCAAAGTTATTTAGCAAAAGCAATTATATTAAGCGCTAAACAAAAATTAACAAAACTTAAAAAGCAAACTATTATATAATATATAATAAATTTAGTTTTATAATCGTTTTTGTTTTAATTAAATAGTGTTAAAAATATAGCTAATTTTTTTTGTGCGCATATAACGCAACTGCAGTTAGTATTAACTAAGCTTTAAACTTTATATAATAATAACTTATTTTTTATACGCATTTTAATTAAAAAATTAATTATTAATAAGTTTTTTATAAAAATTTTAATGCATATTAAAAATAGTTTAAGCTTATATAACTTATAATAACAAAATTTAAAATTATTAAAAAAAATATTTATAACTTTAATAAAACTAGTTTTATAATAAGCAAAATATTATTTAAAATAGTTATTATAACTTTTAATTAGCGTAAATAATTAAAAGCTATATATTAAAGCAATTAAAAATAATTGTTTATTATTTAAAGTGTTAAGTTATATAATTATATAGTTTTGCTATATATTATTTTAGCAAAAAAAAAATATTTTTTATTATAATATAAAAACAGCAAATTATTGTTTAATTAAGTTATTATAACAATAAAAAACAGCTAAATAATAAATAAATAAAGTTTTAATTAAATTTAACATTTTAATAAATATATTGCACATTATATAAAAAATATTTACTGCTTATTAATTTTTAACAGTTATAAAAATTACTATTTTATTAAATTTAAATTATATATTAAAAACTATAATATTATTACTTTTTATATGCTTTTTTATTTGTTATATTGTTTTTAGCTTTTTAATATTAATTGTTTTAACTTATTAAAATATATATACATAAAAAAAATTAACAAATTAATATAAATATATATTATACATATTAAAAAAAAAGATTTTTTTTGCAGCGTTTTATTAAATATATAAAGTATTTATAACTAAATTAAATATTTAAAAAAGTTTTTAAAGCACTAAATTAATTTTATATAATATTAAAAATATATAATTTTAAGCTAATTATATTAAAAAAAAAATTATATAGCATTAAAATAGTTTGTTAAAAACTATTTTAAAAGCTGTTAACTAAGTTATAAAAAGTATAACATTATTTATATACAAAATTTAATTATTAAAAAAAAAAAACGTAGCATTTTAAACAGCAAATTATAAATTTAGCTAATATTGCTATACAAAAAATAAACGTATTTAAAATAAAAAGTTATTTATTATATAATAAAAACAAGATTTTAAAACTAAACAAGCTATTAAAACGCAAATTTCGAATAAAATATATATAAATAGTTGTTATATAAAAGCTAGTACAGCGCGCGTATAAAAATATAAAACATATAGCAAGCTTAAGCATAATGCGCAAACTTATTAAAATGCTATAAAAACATTTAACAATAATATATTTAATTAAATTTAATTAATTTAATATGTTATAGTTAAATTATTTAACTTATATGTACAAAAGTGCAAAAAAGTGTTTTAGTAGCTTATATGTTTTAATAGCTTGTATTATATGTTATATTATTTTGCAATTTA
Organism: Xylaria digitata; assembly: GCA_022495195.1. NCBI lineage: Eukaryota > Fungi > Ascomycota > Sordariomycetes > Xylariales > Xylariaceae > Xylaria > Xylaria digitata. The sequence goes on from MU377079.1 coordinate 9,620, forward strand.
AGCAAATTAGCTTTAAATATAAAATAAAAATTATAATAATTATTAATAGCGTTAGCAACAATAAAAAAAATAAACAAACATATTAAATAGTGTTGTTTAGCTATATATGCTTTATAAGCTAAAAAATACTTTTAATTATATTTAAGTTAGCAAAATAAAATAAATAAAAATATAGCTACTTTGTTATTTTTAATTTTATTAATTATATTATATATAGCTTAATAAACTGTAAAAAAAATAGTAAAAACTTTAAAAAAGCTAAAATTAAGCAGCTGCAATTTTTTTATAATAAGCTTTTAAACTTGTTTAAAAAACATTAATATTTATATTAGTTTTAATTAGCAAAGCAAAATTGTTATTGTTAATATAATAAGCTTAAAACATATATTTATTTTATTTAAAAAGCTTTAACATTTAAACAGCTTTAAATTATATTATAAAAAAAATTTGAATTATAAACAGCAATTTATATAAAAAAATAATATAAAACAATTTATAGCTTAATAAGTTTTATAGCTTTTGCTGCAGCTAGTATAAAAAAATAAAGTTATTTTTTTATATGCATATAAAACTTTTAAAAGCAAGCTAGCTTAAAGCTAAAACGTATACGCTGCAGCGCTTTAATATTAATAACATATAAAAGAATTAATTATATAAAAAAGCTTTTTATAACAGTTAAACTTACGTTGGCGCGTTTAGCAAATTTAATAATGTTAATAATAAAAAAGCATAACGCATTCCTTAATTAACTTGGCCACCCAATTAAATAGGCCACTTTTTACAACTTTTGTACGCATATAAAAAAATCCTTTATTTTTTTTTTAACAACAATAGTTAACTTGTACAAAAAAGCCGACTTATAGCTTGCTTTTCAAGCTTGTAAAAACAACTTGCGTTTATTTATTTAAAAGGCTGCTAAAATTTATAATGTTTTTTGTACAACACTTGCTTAAAAAACACAAGGTTTTAAAAAAAAAACGAAAATATTATTTTTAAAGTCCAAATTAACTAAAACTAAAAAAAATTTAATTGTACAATATATAATCAACTTTATAGCGCAATTGTTTTTACTTTAGTATTATAATATTAAAAATATAGTTAACTAACTATTAAAACTTTGCAAAAAACGCTTTATAAAAAAAAATTGAACGTTAAACTTTATACAAAAATAATTAAAGCTTTAAACCTGTTTTAATTAAAAAATCGATTATTAGCAAATATTAAACAAAAATTTAATTAAATATTGCGTTTAATATATTTTTATACAAAAAATAATAAATAAAAATAAATTTTAAAAAAAAAATATTTATAATTTTAATAAAACTAAATTTGTAATAAATAAAATTATATTTAATTTTGTTATAACTATATTTAAACGTATATAAAAACTAAAAGTTATTTAATAAAATAATTTAAATTAATTTATAATTATTTAAACTATTTTATTATATAGTTATATTATTTTATTTTATATTATTTTAACAAAGCAAAACTATTTATTGTTTTAATATAAAAATATTAAATTGTTAAACAATTAAAAAGTTAAAACTATAAAAAATAATTAAACAACAAATAAACAAAGCTTAAATTAAGTTAAACATTTTAATTAGCATACAAAAAGTTGTATAAAAAAAATTATTGCTTTTTTATTTTTAATAGCTACAAAAGCTATTATTTAATTAAATTTAAACTATATTGCAAAAAAAATAATATTATTACTTTTTGTATGCTTTTTTATTTTTTTTATAAGCTTTAACTATTAAATATTAAATGTTTTAGTTTTTTAAAACGGTTGTATAGTAAACAAATTAAACATTTTATACAAACGTATATTATATATATTAAAAAAAAAAATTTTTTAACAGCGTTTTTTTATACGTTTAACAAATTAATAACTTTAAATAACGTACAAAAAAGTTTTAAAAAAGTAAAATTAGTGCTATATAATTTTAAATATATAATTAAACTGTTATTTTTTTAATTATTAAACTATAAATATTTTATTATTTTAAATAACTTAGCTAAAACAAATTTGCTATTTTAATATATTAAGCAAAAAATTATATAACATTAAAATAGCTTTTTTATAACTATTTTTAAAAGTTTAAGCTAAATTATACATAATATAATTAATATTATATATTGTTTTGTGTTATTAAAAAAAAAATTGCAACTTTTTATTAAACAAATTATTAATTTAGTTAATATTATTATATTAAAAAAACTCGATTACAAAATAAAAAATTATTTACTATATAAAAAGCAAAAAATTTGCAAGCTGCACAAAATATAATTAAATAAAAAAACTATAAAAATTGTTAAAATAGTTGTTATACAAAAAGAAAAAAAAACACGCGCTTAGCGCTATAAGCTTTATAGCAAACTCGGCTATAATACACAAACTTGTTAAAATAATATAAAAACGTTTAGCAAATTAGAATCTAAATAGTTTAAGTTAATTGTACAAAAAGTTGTTAAATTATTTTTAAATATGCGTACAAAGGTTATAAAAGGTGGCCCATTTAATTAAATAGCTAAATCAATTAAAAAATGCGTTAGTTTAAAATATTATTAATTAAAGCTTAAATTTAGTATAATACTTTAATTTTTTAAAGTTAACTAAAATAACAAAATAAAACTGCTTTTAAGTTTGTTATTTTTATTAATAGTAATATAAGTGCAGCAAAATTTTTAAATAACTTTATAGTTATTAATTAATTTATAAAAAACTTAATAAACGCTATAAATAAAAAAAGTATTATTAGCAACATATTATAAAAAATAAGTACAAAAAAAAGCTTTTTTTAATTTATAATAAAACGCAAAAATATAATTAACACAATTATATTTAGTATATAAATTTAAATTAACATAAGTTTAAATAAAAAGTTTTTTAAAAAATATAATGTAAATATTATAAAAAGTATAAAAATGTTATAAAGTTAAAATATAAAGCTATTAATTAAATTTAGATTTAATATTTTTAAACATTAAGCCTATTTGTTTTTTTTTTTTAGCTATTACTTATAACATGGTTTATAAGCGAGTTGCCTATTTAAGCAAGTCGCCCACTTAGCTTAGCAGTATTTTTCTTATACATTTTGTATACAAAAAGTACTTTTGCCGATAAGGCTATAACTTTACTAATATAACTCCGATAAGCTTTAAACCTTTTTTATTATAAATTTAACTATAAAAAAATATAAGTTACCACTTTTTTTTTTAATATTATTTAACTTTTATAGTTAAACGTAAAATTACGTTAAAATATAGCGTAATTCTTGTTTTTTAAATATTTAAAAGTAAAAGTAAAATAATATAAAGAAATAAAGTGGTAACCTATATTTTCTTTTTTAGTTAAATTTATAATAAAAAAGGTCCAAAGCTTATTAAAGTTATATTAATAAAGTTATAGCTTTATCAGCAATAGTATTTTTTGTATACGGAATGTATAAGAAAAATACTGCTAAGCTAAGTGGGCGACTTGCTTAAATAGGTAACTTGCTTAAATAGGCAACTCGCTTATAAACCACGTTATAGCTTTTTAATAAAAACTTAAATTAAGTATAGTTAACATTATTATTGCTTTTAAAATAATATTTATTTAAGTTATAAATAATTTAAATTTTTTAAATTTTTTGCTTTTTAGCTTTTTAAAGTTATAAGCAGTTATAATTTATATGCTTTATTTAGTTATAATTAAAGCATTTTATACTTTTTATAGCTAACTTGTAATTTTTACGCAAGTTGTTATTATTGTAAGCGTGTTTTGCTAAAAAATAAAAGCTGTTGCTATTTAATAAAGATTTTTTTATAATATAACGCTTATGCTTGTTGCTAATGCTGTTTTAATTAAAACTTTTTTAATTATTATTAATATAATAATTATTATGCTTTTTAGTTATATTAACATGTTTTTAGCTTTAGCAATAATAATTTTTTTTATTTAAATATTAATATTGTTAAAAACTTTTATTTAGTTTAAAGTTAGTTTAAAATTTAAACTGCTTAAAATTTTTTAGTTTTAATTTTTTTTAGTTAGTTTTATTATTTTTTAACGTTATATAACTATATTTATTATATTAATTTTTTTAATAAATAAAAAGTTAAAATAACTAAATATTTTATTTTAAAGCGTAATAAAAAGCTTTTAATAATATAGCATAGCTTTTTTAAAGTTAATTTGCTTGCTTTTTTAGTTTTTAATTTAAATAAAATAATAGTTAAAAGTTTTAAGGTTTTAATTAAGTAGCTGCTTAACTGTTTTTAATTTGCTGCTAATATTAGCTTTTAAAAAAGCTAACTAATAAATAAAAGTTTTAGTTTATACAAAAAATGCATTTTAATTATATTTATATTAATGTTAGTTTTTACTGTTTAAGCTTTAAATAAAGCTATAATATTAGTTTTTGTAAGCTTAGTTTATTTTGCTATATATATATAAAATGCGTTTAAAATAACGTTAAAATTTGCATATTAAGCTAATAAACATAAAGTTTAGCTTTTAAATTTATTTAACTTATTTATTATAAATAAAATTTATTTTAAATAAAAAGTATTTAAACTTAAGTAGCTTGTTTAAGTTTGCATTGCTATGTTATAAACCAACAGAAAGACGGCCTGAAAGGAAAACCTAGCGCGGTCATGGACCAGATGAGGGGCTGGACCAGGAACACAAGCTACAGCTAATCATAGGCGCAGGGGTCACGTGATGAATAGTTGGGATAGGTTTTTATTTATTGCTATCCAGGATAGTTAAAATAGGTTTCTATCTATTGCTATCCAGAATAGTTGGAATAGGTTTCTATTTATTGCTATTTAGAATAGTTGGAATAAGTTTTTATTTATTGTTATCTAGAATAGTTGGGATAAGTTTTTATTTATTGCTATTTAAAAGATATGTAAAAAAAAAAAACATTATAAAAACGTAAAAAGTTTTTTTTATAATTAGCATTAATCTTTTTTTATTTTATTGTTTAATTTAAGCTTATAGTTTAGTTTTTAAAATATATTATAAAAAAGTTAATCTTTTAACAATTATTTATTATAATTATACAATATTCCTTATAATATTTTTTATTGCAAGTCACTTTTTCTTTAGTTATACAAATTAAATAATAACTAATACTTATAAATAAACCAATTAATAAAAAAAGCTTACATACAAAAAAAATAAAACCTAATCGTTATATTTTAAACAGTTAACTTTTATAATGTTATATAACATTATGCAAAATATAAAGCAAAATAGCAAAATTTATAAACCTAACTCTAAAAATAATAATTTTTATTTTAAATTAGTTATAAACAAAAATTAACTAATTTAAATTAACAAATTAACATTTTAATAAACAAATTACTAATATATAACGTATAAACTAGCAACTTAAAAAACAATTTAGCAATACGTTTAAAATTAAGCAATACAAACTTAACAAACTAAACAAGTTTAAAAAATCTTAAAAACATTTTGAAAAATTTTTAACTTAAGTTAAAGCTTATATAAAGCATTATAAAAAAGATTTTTAAAACAAAAAAAAAAAAGTTTTTTGTACAGCAAAATTTTTAGCAAAAAGTGCGCTAAAATCATTTAAGCTACAAATAAAAAAATATATAAAAACAAAAAAAAATAATTAAAGCGTTAAAACTAAAAATATGTTTAAAAATATAAATAAATTTGCTAAAGCTTTAACAAACATATATAAAAATCTAAAAAAAAAGCAATAAACTAAGCAGCAGCTGCTAAAAATTAAACAAATTAAACCAGCATATAAATATGTAGCAAAGTTTTGCAAACTAATATTATAAACTTTATAAAATAATAACAATATTTTAATAGCAATTTTTTGCAAAAAGTTAAAAAATTTAGTTTAAAATAAGCTTTATAAAAATAATTAACTAAAAAATTTCGAAAAATATATAGCTAAAGCAATTAAAATTAATAATTAATTATTTAAAAAATAGCAATAAAAAAAAAAACAAAAATCAAATTTTATAGCTAATACAAAATAAACTTAAAAAATATAAACAATAGCAATAAAAACATATTTAAAACTAATAAAATTTAAAGCAGTAACTATTATAAAACTTTTAAAAAAAAAATAAAAACAAATTAAATGTTTTAATTATAAAAAAAAAAAGCATTATGCAAAAAAATATAAAAAACTTAAGCATTTATAAAATAAAAAACATTTTAAACTAATATAAATATTTATAATAAAAATTTAAATAAAATAAACTATTAAATAACAATAATAAACAAAATATATAAAAAAATATAAAACATGTTTAAAGTTATATTAAAAATGCAAAATATATTTATATATAAAAAAATTTGTATACGTATAAAATATAAAATGTTTTTATTAAAAAAACATTAATAACTATTATATTTATATAAATAAATAAATTACAAAAAAAAAAAAAAGCATAAAATTATAACTTTTATTTATAAAACTATAAATATTAACAATAACTTTATAAATAATAATTAGCTAAAAAAAAAACAATGTTTAGCTAACGAAAATTGCAAATATAAGTAGTATAACTATTAAAACAACTTAAAATAGTTTAAAAACGTAGTAACAAAATTAATTTAAAAAAAAAATATATAATACTAAACTATTAAAAATAATTAAATAAAATAAAAACAAGATTTTAAAACTATTTATAAAATATTATAAAAAGAATTAATAAGCATATAATAGCTAAAATTAGCAAAAATTTAAAAAATAAAAAAATTAAAACTGTTAATAAAAACAAAAACTAATATTATTAACAACTTAAAAACAATTATACAATTTATAACAATAAGTTATTAATATAATAAAACAATAATGCTAAATAAAAACTAATTGTTGCTAAAATATAAAATGCATTATAAGATTTTATAAACATGCTATATAATATATTAATATTATATTTATATAATAAACAAAATATAAAACTAATAGTTTTTATAATAAATTAATAAAAACTTAATAAAAAAATTATATAAAATTAATAAAGTTAAACATTTGTTATTTAAACATTAAAACTTAAATAAATATACTATTTTTAAAAAAAATTTAAAACGAACTTAAAAATATATTAGTTATAAAAAAAAATCAAGATTATATACCTATAACCAATATTAAGTATATATAACAAAAAAATTAAAAATTTACTAAATTAGGCAAAAAGCTAAAGCTAAAGCTAATATATAACAACTTATTTTTAAAAAAAAAAAAAAGCTATTTTTACAAACAAAAAAAAACTTAAAACAGTAAGCAGCAATATTTTTTAATACAATATTTAAAATGTTGGCCCAAAATAATAAAAATAATAAAAACAAAAGCAAAAACTAATATTAAAAAGCTTAAAAAACAAAAAATAACAACGAGCAATTAATATAAATTAATAACTGTTTTAATTAATTAAAAAGTTTTTGTATGTAATAAACATATATATAAAAACATAAATATTAATAAACATAAGTTATTAAAAAAAACAAATAAAAGTTTTATTTAATATAAAAGCTTTACAAAATTTTATTTTTTTTACAATTTGTTTAAAAAATAAAAATATTAACAAAGTTTAAAAACAACTTTTATTTATTTATAATAGTTAATAAAAGTTTTAATATTTATAACAGTAGCATAATTAAATAAAAAATTATAAAACTTTTTTTTAACATTTATAATTATAAAAAAAAGCTTACGCTTAATATTATTAATACGTACAATTTTAATACAATTTTAAAAATACCCTAGTTAAAAAAAAGCAATTTTAAAGTAAATTAAAGCACCGGCCAGCTTTAATAAAATACGCCAAAAAGAAATTTAGCTTTTAATAAGCTAAAAAAAGCGTTAAACAAATTTAAAAAAAGCATAATAATATGTTTAAAAGTTAAAAAACTAAAAGCAAAACAAAAAAATAACGTATTAAAAAAGTATGCAGAATTTGCTAACCTGTTTAAATAACTAAAAGAAACAAAGTTATTAAAACATAACTAATAAAACTATTATATATTTATAAAAAAAAAACAATATTTAAAACATTTTTTAATATATAAAATAAATTAAAATTAGCTAAAAAAGCTAAACCAATACTTAAAAAAAAATTTAAAAAAAAAATTTATTTAACTGTTATAATCTTTAGCAAAATATTTGATTTTATAAGTACTTAAAAAAGCAAAAAAAAACAAAAAACTAAAATAAAAATTAGTAGTTAATTATTGCTACAAAAACTTTATAACGCAAAAATTTGCAGAACTAATACTATAAATCAATAACTTAAAAAATTAACTTTATAAAGCAAAATAGTTTATAGCGTTAAATTTGCTAAACGCTTATTACTAAATACAAATAACAAAAAAAAACAAATAAAAAACAGCATTTAAAACACTTTATAAATTATATAAGTATTAAGTAATACTATTTAGGCTTATTAATATACTAACAAGTTTTTAAAAAATAATTATAAATATGCTACAAAACTATTTAAATTAAATTATAATAGTTTATTTAAACAACATTTTAATTTATTTAAAAACTTTAAAAAAATATAAAAAATACGTTAAAAAGATATTTAAAGCATTATAAAATGCTAAATTAAAAATTTATTTAAATAAAAGCAAGTTTTATATACAAAAAATAAACTTTTTAAAATTTATTATAACTTTAAACAAAATAAAAATTTAAAAATCTAAAATTAAAACAATAAAAAAATAGCTTATATTAAACAGCATTAAAAAATATAAAATTGTTTATAAAATTTACTAATTATATACAACTTTTAGTTACAAAATTTAAAAAATATGCAGCATTATTTACAAACTTTACAAAAAAAAATGCAGTATTTAAATAAAAAGCAAAAAAGCAAAAGGCGTTTAAACAAATTAAAAAAGCGATTTTTATAAAACTAGTAATATAATTACTAAACTTAAACAAAAAATTTAAAGTCAAAGTTAACGCGTATAATATAGCAATAAGCAAACAATTAAAATAACAAAATAAAAACAAAAAGCTATACTTAGTAGCATTTTTTTTAAAAAAATTCTTAAAATTAACAATAAATTACCTAATACTAAATAAAAAGCTTATAGCTATAGTTTAAACATTTAAAAAATAAAAACATTATTTAAATAAAACCTTAATACTAATCAAAGTTTATTTAAATTATAAAAACCTAACCTTGTTTATAACAACTAAAGTTTTAAACAAATAGCAAGTTAAATAAACAGAATTTTTATTACAATTTAACTTTAAAATCATTTATATCCTAAGCCGAAAGAATAAACATAAAACAGATCAACCAAAAAAAAGTCAGATACTATTTTAAAAAAAGCCTAAAGAAACTCTTGTTTTAATATTAGCATATATAAAGCAATTGCTTAATAATCAATAAACAAAACGAATTAAAAAAACAGTACTATATTTAGTACTAAATATAATACCAAGCCTAATTAACAAAAATAAATAGCTTAAATATAAAACAAAAGTAATAATATTTAATGATTTATAAAAAGAATTTGCTTAACATTTCTATAAAATACTATTATATAAACATTAAAAATTTTATAAAACTTATAAAAGATTTAAACGCAACTTTGTAATACAAAACTAAAATTAGATTTTTAAAACAGTATGCAAAAAGTATAACCTTTGCAAAAAAGTAAAAGCAGCAAAACATAAGCTTTACAAATTATTGCAGCCTATTAAAATACTTAACAAAGCATAAAAAGTTATATTATTTAATTTTATTATTAAGTTATTAAAATTAAAAAAACTAATAACAAAAGTTAAATATAATTTAATTTTAATTATTATAAATAAATTTATAAAATATAAGCATTTTGTGCTATATAAAAAATTAAGTACAGCAAAAAAATTTGTGTATATAATATTATAATATGTTTTTAATAAACATAGCATTTTAAAAAAAGCTATTACAAATAAAAGCATTATTATAGCTTTTAAATATTAGCAATTATTAATAAAAGCTTTAAAAATTAAACATTAATTATTTATAGCTTATTACTTATAAACAAATAAATAAACTAAAAAATTAAACTAAACGTTAAAACAATATTTATAATATTATTTTAATAAATAACAAAATAACTAAGTTAAATTGTTATTTTTAACAAAATTTGTATATAACAGCTTAAGCAATAAAAATATAAAAATGTTACTATTTAAAACAAACTATAAATTTAATTTAAAAAACAGTTAAATATAGATTTTAAAAGCAATAGCGCTAATAACAAAAAAACAAACGAACAAGCTTATTAAAATATAATAAAAACTTAAAAACAATTTAATATTTATTTAGCAACATATAAAAATATATTATAATAAATTAAGGTTGTTAAAGCTAACTTTAAAAAAAAGAAATAAAATATATTTTTTAAAAAAAAACATTAAAACTAAATAACTTAATAACAAACTAGATTTTAAACAAATTAAACTATTTAAAATTAAAAAAGTTATTTTAAAAACCAATTATTAATTATTATTACTTTATAAAATAAAAATATATTTAATTTTTTATATTTTATTATTAAAAAAAGCATTAAATAACATTACGCTAAAAACGTTTATTAAAGTAAAAAAAGATTAAGCAAAATATAAAGTAAAAAAAGTATTAAATTTATGTTAAAAAAAACGCACAATAAAGTATTTAGTTAAATAAACAGAATACTTATATATAAAAAATACTTAAAAACTTAAAAAGCATTTGCAGCATACGATATAAGCAGTTACAACGTTTTATTAATAGCATTTTAATTAATTAAAGCTAAAAAAGTAAAATCGATTTTTTAAGCAAAAAAAAAGTTAAACATATTTTAGTTAAAAATAAATAAAGCGGCTATAAAAGCGGAAGTTTTATTAATTTAATAACTTTTTTTTTTGCGCTTATAATTTTTAAAAAACTCAAACTTTTTTAAATCTATAATACTATAAGCTACAGCTTTTATTATTTTATTATATTACATTTTTTTTTGTTTATAAAAGCAACGTATACGGGCAAATATTAATTTAGCAGCCTTTTTAAAAACTTTTAGTTTTTTTTTTAGCAATTTGTATTATGCAGCAATTTTGTTAAACTGTTTAGCAAACAAACCTTTAGCATTATATTAAAAATAAATATTGCAAATATAAATAAAATAATAACTTAATTTGGATTTAGTAAATAAGCATTTAAATCTACGTTGTTAGTAATAAAAGTACAAAAAAAATATAGTAACTAAAGTATAAAAAATAATAGCAAAAAAAAAGAAATTATGTTTTATAAGTTTTTTGTTAAACAATAGTTTTTTACAACGTTTTTTTATACAATTAGCTATAGTAAAAAATAAGGCAAAAAAAAAAAAATTATACAAAAAGCATAAACATTTATTATTTATTATTAAAAACAATAATTTTAAAAAAAGAAAAATAATGTTATAAACTAATAAAAAAACGGCTTAAAAAGAAAACTTAGCGCAGTTATAAACCAAATAAAAGGCTGAACTAAAAACACAAGCTATAGCTAATTATAAGCGCAGAAATTACATAATAAATAGTTGGAATAGGTTTTTATTTATTGTTATTTAGAATAGTTAAAATAAGTTTTTATTTATTGCTATCTAAAATAGTTAGAATAGGTTTTTATTTATTGCTATTTAAAATAATTAAAATAAGTTTCTATTTATTGCTATTTAAAAGATATATAAAAAAAAAAAACATTATAAAAACATAAAAAGTTCTTTTTATAATTAGCATTAGTTTTTTTTTATTTTACTGTTTAATTTAAGCTTATAGTTTAATTTTTAGAATACACTATAAAGGAGTTAATTTTTTAACGATTACCTATTATAATTGCACAATATTTCTTATAACACTTCTTACCGCAAGTTACTTTTTCCCCAGTTATACAAACCAAACAACAACTAATACCTATAGGTGGACCAACTAATAAAGAAGGCTTACATATAAAAGGAATAAAACCCGATTGTTATATGCTGTTAAACTTATTATTATGCTTGTTTTAATAATATTGCAAATAAAATTTATGTTTAACTTGGTTTTAAAAATGCTTTTTTTAACTAAAAAATAAAAATAATAATAAAAATAATAATATAAATAGCTTTAAATTAAAAAAAGTAATATAATAAAAAGTTTAATAAAAAGTGTTTAAATTGTTAAAGTTTTTTAAATTTTTAAAACTTTTTTTTTTTTTTTTATAATTGTTTTACATGCTTTTTTAAAACGCAGTTTATATAAATTTAATATAAACTGCTTTTTTTGCTTTAATTATTTTTTTAGTTTGTTAAGCTTAACAATTAACTAAATATTTTATTATTAAAATAATTAAATAAAAACTTTTTTTAATTTTATTATATTAATATTAAAAAAATTTAAAAGCTTTTAACTTTTATTATTATTTAAAAATGTTTTGTTGTTATTTTATAAATAACTTATATATAAAAGTTTTATAAAAAAAATAAAGCAAGCTAATTATTTTAAAGCTATAATAGTTATATATTATAAATAATTTTTAAATAAAAGCTTTAAAATTATTACGTTTAAAAAGTTTTTTAAAATTAAATATAATATAATATATATTTTATATAATAAGTTTTATATAAAACTAGGGCTTATAAAAGCAAAAAATAGTATGCAAAGCACACTTAAATAAATCATAGTAATATAGGTAAACAGAATTAGAGAGAGCATACTTTGATTAGTGGTTTAGTTGGTAATTGTTATAATTCAGGTGCACTACCAACCAAGCCACCAATCAGAGTATGCTCTCTCTAATTCTGTCTGCCCATATCACTATGATCTATCCGGGTGTGCTCCGCACACTATTCTTTGCCTCTACAAGCTTTAGTCTTGTATGAGACCTACTATACGGAATATACATTATATTGTACCTGACCTCAAAAGACTTCCCAAACGTAACAGTAATGCACTTGAATTATAACACAAGGCGTTACTGTGTTTGCAAACAATAGGAAACAATATAAAGAAAGCAGTACGTGTTTTTATTAAGTACTTATAATAAGAATTAAGGCGTTTTTAGCAGCATTTTACTAGTACTTAATATTATAACACAAAACTCTCGCGGAAAAAACGATGCTGTTAATTCTATGCTAGAATTAACGGTATATATATAATCCACTTCTACGTAACAAAAACTTATTAAATTTCGTTTTAATAAGTAAAACTTTACTAACAGCACTTTGCGTAGTACTTGTTAATGCAAATAGGGTTTATAGTACTGTTTGATAATTAATATCCTAGGCTGCTACAGTATTAGACTTTGTAAAAGCTAAAAGCTTTATAAGCCGTAAATATTATGCTTTTTAGTATATTACCTAGTAGTTATTAATACTAATATATAATTTTGTAGCGTTTACAGCAAGCTATAAAGCGATTTTTGCTATATTATAAAATATTAATTTTAGTAGCTAAAAGCTATTTATGCTTAATAAGGCCGCACATATTATGTATAACAATAGTGTTTTAAATATTGCTGCAACAAAAGTAAAAAAGCTAGTTTTTTAGTTTTTATTTGTAAAAGAAAGTAAAACTACTTGTACTTTAAACTGCTTTAAATTTTTTAAACAAAACAAAAAAGCAACTATTAAACAGTTTAGCTACTTAAACTTTAAATTTAGTTATACTTTTTGCAACTTATAAAACAATAAAGTTAAAACTGCTATGTTTTTAATAAAAAAAAATGTAGTTAAAAAGTTGTAAAACAATAGCAGCTAAGTTACACTTATAAGTAATTTAATATTAAAAGTAAAATAGCAGTTTATTTATAACAAGCTTATATATAGTATAAATTTAATAAGTATTATTTTGTATAAGCTATAGTTAACTTTAGCATAAGCAGCAATACTTAAGTTAAAAATGCTTGCTATTTTACAAATAAAATAATAAAACTTTTAAAACATTTTTTAGCGCTATTTGCACAAGATATTACAAAGATGTTTAATAAGTATAAAGAAAAGCAGCGTTTTTGTGCTGAGCTTACTGTTATATTATCGGGCTTCTTTATAAGATATAAGGCAATGGAGACGTGGTGGATAAAACTGCTTATGCTTGTAATAAGCCGGATCCCTGTTAGCTGGGTATCCGCGCTTCTTACGAAGCATTCGGCAGCCGGGCCTCCATTTGAGTTTCTGCCTAAACCTGACAAATAAGATCTAGAGTCCCGGTCGTAATATAGATGAAGGTGGGAGTTAGATGTTATCTTTGAACAGGAGGAATTCCGGTACTATTTAAATCAACAATTATCATTGAACAGTTGTTGCAGATCCTACTGTCACGTACTCTAGAATAAGGATTTTTTTTTTATATAGCAGAGATTACTATTTTAGTCAGTATTAGGTTCTCTGCGCAACAACAACAGGTATTCATCATGCCTAGTACCCAAGCTTGACAGATAGTACAAAGATTAGCAATTATTTCATTGCTTTAGGTACTCAAGGGTTTTATTCACGAAGAAGGGGTCGTGCGAATAGTTCCCAGAGACCTAAGTAAAAGAATTTGGGTAATCACTGAGGAAGAACGGGAGGAAGGGAACTCGCAAATTTCTTATTACCACTATCAGCATGTAGATAATGTCACACTACTACTGAAACAGCGTTGAATGAAATCTAGGCCAGTATCGTTATATAATTTTAGAGGGTATATTCCCTGCTACTATCCTTGAAGACAACTACAGACGATGGAGACAACCCTAGTTGGCCTACCATGATTTGGTGATCAGGATTGGTAACTGTCTTAGTGTGGATAATATCACCACACCAGCTCGACAACTCTGGTTCTTGCAAAAAGACATATCATTCAACTAACGCGATCTTATAAGGGGCCTTAATTCCCTAAGTTCCCCACTAGCCAACATGTGATGATTCTGAAGCGCCACGAGTGGAGCGCAACTGTCCGAAGGCTAGGTCGCCGAGATCTTGTCAAACTTGGCGTGATAACACAAGACTCTGAGCTTCTGAGCCGTTGCTGCCGCTAAGAGGAACAGGTTATATTGAGAAGTGAATTCGTTCTAGTGATAAAAGCCAATATGCGCCAAGTTTCTTAGATCAATCCTAGTTACTAGCACATTGGCACTCTAGGCAACCAAGACAATTATATAAAAGTGGTCTACCCCTCCTTCTTCTCATCGGCTTTGCTTTCACCCAAGTTCGTCTCATCAACCTTCTTGTCCGAATTCACAGACTCGAAGTCTTCTTTATACGTCATGAACACTTCCTCGTTGATATGCCTATGTCTCCACACAAAGATGACAGTCTGGACGAAAAGAGCAATGGCGGGTGCAGCCCATGCCCATATAAGTGTCGGGTCAGCGATAGCTGGGATTAAGATTTCACCTAGAGCAGAGGAGAGAGCCGTCATAAACAAAAATATCGCGATGACGGTGGCTTTCATGTTTTCCGGGGCTCGAGCGTAGGCAAGCTCATACGAAGTAACATTGACGAAGATCTCGGATATAGCGCCCAGCGCGACGTTCGGAATCTGCCACCAGATATTGATGGGTGATACATCATCACAAGTACTGGCTTGATACCCGCTATTGGAAAGTCAGCACATTGATATTAACCTATTAGGAATTTGGACATGTGAGTCGCTCACCATGGACTAGTCTCGTATACACGGTACTGCACAATCGCCCCGATGACTCCTGAAGCTATAGCGAGAAAGAATCCAAACGTCATTCGGTCAATGCGGCCGAACTTAATGCCCTTACGCTGGAGGAATGGATATACGACTTGGGCCAGGAATGGCGATACCACGATAATAGTCAATGGGTTGAAATGACTCAAGAGATCGTTTGGCGCGCCGTTGGAGGTCATAGCAGCTCCTTGGTTGCTCTGTACCGAGCCCACGCCACCGTCATTCAAGTTCCAGATGGGAAGGTAAAGGAATATCTGGACAGCATCCCATGTGCGTTGTGTATCGCTAACGTCTTTCTCCGAATAGCTGACAACTGTGCCGCGCTCGGCAAGCGTAGAGGGCTTGACGTTATGCCACAGATTCTTCGAGAAAATGTTACCTTTACTAGATTTAAGCGCCGCAATGGTGACTTTTGCGAAATTTGTGAGGTCAGAACCGACCGGCTTCTTTCTGATCGTCCGCTTATACACTGCAATCCCCCGAGGTCAGCCATTGTGCACATAATATTCACATTATATCCAATTCCTTTCCTTCAGGGCTTTACTCCATCAATTTCATCATGCAGTTTACCTGCGATATCTTCGGACACAATAAAGTAAGGACATAGCGAAGAGGGAGGAAGATACTTACTAGCAGCCAGCAATAATGGCAAAAGGAAATAGATGATACCGGGCACTAAATAAGCAAGCCAGAAGCCACGATATTTTTCGATATAGACAATGGCGATTGATATAAACGCGCCGACGTTCACAAAACCATAAAAAATGAGCAGAATATGGTTAATAGTTGTCTCAGGATCGACGAGAACCTTCTCTCCTGACTTAAGCACCTTTGTATATTCGCGTTGATACTGGTATTGGTCGATAAGAGTTGGCGCGATGTTAGGCTTAAAGATACCGGCTCCAATGGCTAGAAGGAAAAAGCTGACAAGGAAAGGTGCTACGCCCTGTCCGGCTTTGAGTAGAGCAGGCGCTGCGCCTCCGACTAGTCTTCATATTAGTATCGGGAAATCTCAGATTCAGAAACTTATCAACATACTGCGGCAACCAATATTAGTATCTCTTTACTTGATATATGCAATTCGCGGCGCAACAAGCACTCACCTCATTATAACATGCGCTAGACCACCGATCAAGACTCCGTATATGATCGCGTTATACCGACCGAGACGAGTATCCGCGATCCAGGCTGAAGGGATAGGGAGAACATATGCTAAGAAGGTGAATAGCAACGATAAGGCGGAGGCTGTCTGAAGACCAAGACCGAGGGCGCCGGCATGTGAATTGGGCTTGCTAGGATTAATCGCACCGGTGCCGTCACCGCCCTCGGGAAGAGGGAACTGGAGGTAATTGTTGAAAACAGCTTTTACTCCGTAGTAGGAAGCTCGTTCGGATGCCTCAACGAGACACAAAGTCCAAGCAGTCCATGGTACTGTGTCGTATACCTTGCGCAGGGTTTTCCGTTCCTCGTCGGTGGGTGGTGGATAGGCCTCGAGATCCACGACTTGGCTCGGTTCTTCTAGTGAATCGACTTGAGATTCCGTGGCCCCATGCTTAAAGGCGGTCTGAGCTGTGGCAGTCCCCTTCTCGACATCTACAAACTCATTGGTAGCGGGTTCTACGGCGTCATGGTGGACATTCAAGCCGACGACATTCTCGGCGCCGGTATTATTCGCAGCTAGAAGGCGACCCGTTAGTCAGTAACCGAAAAGGGGTTGCAATGCGACGTAAATTACCCATTATGATCAGCTAGTCTGCGGCGATACGGGCGTTGTAGCAAGGCTCGACGGACTGACGGATGATCGGTCACAGTCTAGCAGATGAGATGCAAAGTGAGGGGAATTACATCCACGTGGACTAGGTCGCTCTTCTTTATATGGCTACACGGCTAGCATGCAACATTCTCAAATACTTACTGTTTCCTATCAGAAGACCTCAGACATGAAGTCACGTGGTAATTTGCCGACGGCGAGAAGCACCGACTCTACCCCATAGGAGCACCCCATCAACGACCACGATGACACCACGGTAGGAAGGTTGCAATCAATTAGACCTGAAGCGAGCCTATCGCAAAGCTATAGGTCACCGGCGCTAAGATGGCGATAGCTCGTCCAAGTACCTACCTATTCTTGCGTGATTGCTACCATGTATGGCATCTTATCATCGGATTTATACCGCACTGTGAAACCTCGAGGTCTAGATCGACAAGCGTTGTCGAGATCTTACTAAATGCAAGGGACCTCTCAATCGTAACCTCGCGTCGTACTAGGTTAGTACGTACTATTCGTCCAAAGTCACTAAATCACGCTAGGCATATTGGTACTAGACGCATTCTCCCGGTGCCATCCGTATCAACTACTCCAATTGGGGATAGATTATCCAGATAGGCACTTACCAGAGAGCACATACGAGATGCTCATTAGCGTACTAGCGTACTAGTATGTACCAAGCACTAATAACGCCATAGGCCCTGGCCTCGCTCAGCGAACAACTCAACTCTCATGTACGTCCGTATCTAGAAGCCAAATGCCAGGACGTTTTGTACTGACTCGCGACTCTTACACGTTGAACCGCGCTCTATCGGGCTACCTCGTCCACACACGCCGCCGCATTTACACGCCGAGCAACATCCTATGTCTAAGGTGTCATATGTGGTGAGTCAAATCTGTCGGGTTACACAAGTTCACAACATGGAAAAAGCCACCGAGAGATGACCGAACCAATCTTCCAGGCTAGGAGTCTTAGAAGTATCGTTTTTGTATCGCCCACTTACGTGACACAGACTAAACTAGTGTCGTCAGGAAGGGATTCTACTTGATGAACCTCTGGCCGTTCTTATTAGCCATCGAAACTCTGACGTGTCAGCGGCGTTGTTACACACAAGACCACATGCGGTCGGACGGTCAATCGACAGACTCTACAATTCCAAGAAGTGCCCCTGTAGAATAGAATGTTAGTTTATCTGTTTGAGAGATACTTCCGTTGCTATTAATGTAAAAACGAGAGTAAATCCAATATGGTAGACTAGGCTAGTTCGTTATGAGTTTGTTTTAAGTTCTAGATAAACATCTACCTTAATAACCATATTAGTTTTTTCTAGTCTTCCGTTTCCCAGTACAACTATAGGCTGTAGAGAACGAGGGGCCCTGTCCGCCCGCCCCTTAGCTCAGCACTTGCTATTACTTTCCTGATGCTTTTTGAGCAGAAAGTCTCCTGCAGGTTGACAAGGTCAGGAGATTTCTAGTCAGAGACCGCATCTTGATTTCCGCTACTCTAAATTCTGGCCTGAGAGCGCAGACCGAAACAGTACTTATGAGCTTGCGAAAAGTCAGTACCTACGAGTTCGGGGAAATCTAATCGTTCGCAACGGTTGTTACCTACCTACCTAGTTTTGCCAGATAGGCGGAGGGAACCCACGGGTTTCCGGGCCTTGAGCGCCCCTCTTCTCTATGTGACCTCGTTTGGTGCTTGAACGATAGGGGCGTGCTGACGTACCTTGGAAAGGACGGCCTCCAGCTCTGCCGCGCATCGGCGAAGGCGGCGTTGGCTTGATAGCTAGTTCCGTATGGAGAGATGGCATGGTAGTCAGAAGCCCCATATTAGAAGGCACTGCTAAGACTTACGAAGGGAGATGCCAATAGAATTGCAGACTGAGGTTGTTGTGTTTATTTTTAGTTTTTTTTTTAGTAAAACAGCATAAGACTAGAGATGACGGTTTGGTATTGGGGGGGGCGGAATCCATTCATCACATCCCATCCATCATGCAATGTGAACGACGCTAACCATGGCTCATGTCACCATCTTATCCACCACCGGCCGCTAGAAAGAATCGTTGGGCTCGTAGCTCGTCTCCTATCTTGATAATATCCTCTACCATCCGTGCTAGTTCTCGTGCCATTTTATCGCGTGTATCCAGAATATGGCAGTGTCCATCCGGCGATTCTTCGTCATACCATGTGGGCCGGAAAACGAGATTCATAATTACGACCATAATAATGAGGATCATAGTAGAGTAGACAAGTCATAAAAGGCCCCAAAGGAACCAATGCGCATCGTGGATGGTCTCGTTATTTATAAGATAATGACAGACCATAAGGTAGAGCAGTCCAGACGCTAGTCTTCTCCCAGCACGTCCAATACGTCCGGATTTTTGCCATCTTATCCGGCCTGTAACGATTCGCGATTGAGTGGTGGCCTGAATCTTGGTTTCAATAGTGCGGGGATTTAGTTCTGTCCTTCGCTAGAAAAGTTTATGACGACGAAGTATAGATAGAAGTATGAGGTAGTTGAAGATCAGCGGAGCCTTCAATATGCGGGTTCCCCTTGCTTGACCACAGCAGAGAATGTTGCTCTATGGCTATTTGTGTGGAAGGGTGGAAGAGATATCGGAGGCAAGGAGGGCTGCATGATTAAGTACCCTTGTTGTGGGGTGCAAACTGGAAAGGTGTTTTGTTCTTATAAAGTTTCCCTAACCCATACCTTTCGCTAGCCGCCATTACGCCTAACCTTGTAGAAATGTGGCTAATATAAATCTCTGAGGTTTTTAAGGCACTTCCTAGAGACTGGGGAAGATAGAACTAATATAGAGATCACCCTGATGCATGATAGCAAGCTCCCATATGTAAAATCCAACAGCAGTATCGTTCGGGTTTTGGTATAGGCCCTGTCATGAATTCTCCAGATGGTTAAGGAGCCCTCGGTCCTAGGTCTATCGGGGGCCGAGAAGCTGAATGAGGTAGGCACAATGGCGTGTTTGAATTGTCTCGCCACTCGTAGTATAAGAAATATTGGAGACAAGCGAAAGGCCTCACAGCAATCAGGTACCTCAAGTCATCAGAGGCATGTGTAGTGTATTTCATTCCGGGTGCTCTACTAAGGGGCTATGCTTTCTGGGCTGCTAAGGTACAGGTACCCCTAATGATCGTCTTGCTATTAAGATAGTGGTGCTAACTAGGACCATTCTCATTGTTTAATATAGAGTGCCTAGGCCCCTCAATGACTTCACAAAATGAAGCCAACCTCGTTCCTTAATTTGCTTAGATGGCGCTAGCAATAATTGGATGATGCCCCTGAGCAGACTGACACTTTAAACCACATTTCTGATATGCATCAATGTCCCTATTAGTATAAGAATGCCCCTCACAGTGGTTGCCAGCCGATACTTGAGTTTCTATTACAACTACAGCACCAAGACACCTGCTATTGCTACAACGGTTCGAAGAGTGTGTGTAAAACCTCCCCATAAAAACGCGTGCTGATTGTTGCATTTATGTGACCTTTGTTGATCATGTGTCATCCAACTACCTGGGCGCCTAGGTCTATAGGTCGCCGTAAGTCGACTCACAGCATTTCGGATCGGAACAGCTCAGGGGCCAACTTGAAAGCACCTCTAGCAACTCCAAATGCACGCCCAGATAGCCATACAGCATGCAAGGTTAGGAAAGCACACATGATATGCAGTAGGGGCGTCAGGAAGCATAAGAGATAAATAGGGCAACGATGGAAGAAATTGAGAGCAAGAAAGGTATCGAAACCTAGGTACAAGGGCCTGGTGAATATTTGATGTTGTGTGTAAAGATCCTAACGCTAAGTAAACCGGTGATCACTGCTATAGAAGGGATTGTCATATGGTATCACGAATAAAGAGATATTCTTTATATAATATAAGGTAGTCAGTCGCTAGAGGGATTCACGCCTCCTTGCGTAACGAGATGATCACTTATAATTGGTACTTTTCGGCGTGTGTAATGGTACGCAACATGTTGCTAGGTGCTTGATCTAAGGACAGGAAGGCAGCAATTATATTGTTTTTTTATGGCTTAACACATACACGAGAAGGATAAGATATCTATGTATCGCCGAGACATTGTATTAGAGTCACGGGAAGTAAAACCGTTTCAATCTCGATTAAAGCCGTAAGTGTGATATTAATAGGCGACTAGTCACCTGTATCATGGCGGTTCTGTCGCCAATATCTATCTCATACAAAGCACAACATAGCCGTGTAAAGGGTATTTCCCAGTCTAACTCACGACACTTTGGCTGAGCCCAAAATCTTTTAGTTTCCTAACTCCGAGTCATGCAACGTAAAGCCAATATAAGTAGCATCCGAACTCCCCACTAAATGCAAAAGATGCTCGCCGACGTAATGTTCGCTTATCGCTTAAACGTCGCACTCTTTCCAGCCCTCTCGCCATGCAATCTACGTGCAGGCTTTGGGCCTTCGGCAGTCAGGGCGTAAGGATTAAACTTAGCCTTTCGCGTAACGCCGGTATTATTTGCTGAAGTATTCTCTGCTTTGAAAACTGACTTTGCCTTACTGTAATCGAAAGGCTCATCACTTTCGTCAGCACCCTCCTTGTTTGCGGAGCTCGAGCTTTTGTTCTTGTTAGCTTGTTTCTCGGCTTTCTTGCGGTCCCTCCGTTCCTTTTTCTCTGCCTCCTTGCGCGCAAGTTTGCGTGCCTTCTTTTCGGCTTTCTTGGCCTTCCTTGTCTTCCCCTCCTCCTCACTGTCATCCTCGTCAGGAACAGCAATCTCTTCTTCACTGGTTCTAGATGTTGTTTTGGATTTTAGTCCAGTGGACTCGTGTATCTCGAGATCTGATTCGCCATCCGATTCCGAGTTCGATTCAGGCTCCGGAGCTTTACGTTTCACACCCGCTTTGAGTGTGAATTCGATATCGTCAGGCAGCACATCACCATTCGAAACTTCAGTAGTGGCCGATCGCGGGTATTTATTGGCTATGTTCTCTGATATGGTTATTTCTCGGGTCGGTCCTTGACTCGTGTCATCTGCTAGCTTGGCAGACTTGACAAATTGGGCCCAAGGAAGCTCAAAGTGGCTCTGCTTTGAGAGAGGGATCTTGGATGGCGGATCCCATCGACTGCTCATCGGAACATCACCCCACAATCGAGATGAATGAGAAATGAGGTCCTTCGGATCAAGTGCATCCCTAGTATCTTTGAGCTGGGGCAAGACCGTACGAGCGACCTCACCGATACCCATGGTGGCAGGTGCATTGCCGCGAATGACTTCCGCCACACTAGGGCCATTGGCACCTTGTGCTATTGCCTTGGTAATGATCTCAAACAATTTTGACACTTCGCGCTTGGCTAGGAATGACCCCGAATCCAGTAGGCTATGGAGGGCTTTGGGGTCTGGAGGCAGCTGCCTCGAGATATCGAACAGTGTTGCGTTGTTCATAATGAACAGAGGGCTTTCGTCCTCTTGGCGCGCCAGCTCGTCTCGCCACTGATGAATGGCGCGGAAGACTGAAAATTGTTCCTTAGAAAATTTGCCCGCCGACTGTCGAATGAGCATGTTGAACCAACCGAAAGGCCCCTGGCCAGTCTCTGCATCGTACATGGATGATTCATGTCTACGAAGAGCCGTCTCCTTTGACCTATCCAGGACATGATACATGAGGTCATTGCTTGATGTGCCTGGCTGGGAAGACGATAAAAGCTCATTTCGAAGGTTATCATAAATGTAGAGAAGATAATGAGTATCCGACCGGGCATAGTAGAACATCTCCTCCGGGAGTGGTCTATAATGTTGGTTAGTGGGGCCGAAAAAGTTAAGTGCTCTGCACGGTATCTAATCTAGAAATAGCGTACCGAATTCGCCAGTCTGCGAGCTGATATTTCTTGTCTGCGTCGAAATCTACGAACCGTTTGAGAAGGTAGGCAAGACTTCTTCCCGGGTACTGTAGGGCGCTAGCAGCTTCAAATGTGTCAAATAATCCGACTATATAGAGACCGCAATCTCTTTGGAGCCAGATTATGTCCATGTATGCACCGTGCAAAACCTGGCTCTGGTTAGAACGTAGATACAAGGGCAGGCGGGGGAGCTTGTCACCTTAATAATGTTGGGATCCGCAAACACCTCATTCAGAACTTCTAGTTTATGACGCCATGGCTGTAGTGTATCTACTATCCAATCTTTTTCGCGGGTACTTATTTGCATAAGGGAAAGCAGACCGGTATAAGTTCTGAAATCGTGATGCTCTGTATCAATCGCAATCTCGGTCGCGCCCTTCAACTCTTCAAGCATTGCTAGGACACCATCAAATGTATCGACGAAGGTTGCTGTGGTGGACTCGAAAGGGAGATAGGGAATAGGCGTCTTTTGTTGGAAGACGGCCTCGGGACACTTTAGGGAACGTATTTCTGTCTCGTAAGGGTGTTTATATCTAAATTTTCTGTTAGCTTCACAGGCTTTACTAAGATCCCGAAGTTGTTCTACTGGGCCCTCTGTGCGCCTCGTTATGAGTTGTGGGAGGTGAGCTGCACTTGCGGCTTGGCGGGGAAAATGTGGTAGGAAAATTAGATAATCATACTGGATAGATTGGGTTTCATCGTTGAAGGTCCCAAGGCTCTCATCGAGAGCAAGAGTAGAATGTGGCTTTTTGGTAAGGATCGGCTTCCAGGACGATGTGTCGTGATTGTTTGGCTTGAGCTCAAAGGCATTCTGAGGCTTAAGGACGTTTGCTCGACGAATTGACTGATCCAAAGCGTATCGGGATTTCTTCGCGGGAGGAGCAGGTTGGTCCACAGGGGCAGACTTCCTCTTGATAGCACCCGTATATTCGTCTAGACACGTGTCGGCCTTCTCCAGGAGGTTATCGAGGACGTCGACAATACGCGACCAATGGACATCAACATCATCGGCATCTTCTAGATTCGGCCCAGGCACGTTGGTACCCTTAGTCGCCGACTGGAGGAGAGAGGAGGTGAGGGCGAGGAGGCGGGAAGAGGTATCGTCGAGCTCTTCAGCAACGGCGGGGTTGCTGGTGCGTTGGAAGCTCAGGTCTTCAGCGGCGATCTGGTTTGCCAGTCGCGTTGTGGAGACGAGCGCATTTTGGATAGTCTCTTGCAAAGACTTGAAATCGTGAGACGGCTCCATTGTCTTCTCGTCTCGTCTCCTGTCCGTGCTAGCACGCCACACGTTTGTAGCGACGGCAGGTGTTGGTGTGAATGGAGGCTCGAAGGAGATATCTACACCAAACGGACTAGACTCGGTAGTAACAAAAAATTGTAGGTTGGGAGAAAGAGTACCGCGTCCGACCGATAAGATAAGATAGTATCGATAATAGCATTGGAGGTACTTTAAGTACCTTAGGCATAGCCTATAGTGGTGTACATACACTAGCTTAGCTCCTAGGTACTTTATCCAAGGAAGACCGGACCTAGTGTGGCACTGTCTAATGCTACATGACCCACATCTGCACTTGCACCTGCATCCGCACCCACATCATCATCTGCATCTGCTGTATACCAGACATCTCCATCTCCATCTACCTCTATCTGCAATTATTTATTTGCCAAGTACGATTCTTATTTTCTTTCTGTTTATTTAGCGCTTTTTACATCCGATTTACAATATTATTCCTTCTATCTAGGAATACTGCAACTGGATTGGCCGACATGTCTGCCTCTCTTGCGCCTGAATGTAATGAGGTTAAAGAGTAGGGTTCTTACGAGATGGTGGACGTCCCTAGAAACTCAAGCTAACATGGCGTTGGTTTAGGCGATACGACACTTGCTTTCTTAAGTGGTACAGTGAGAGTATGCTTTGCCCCGGTCCCTTTGGTGTCATAAATGAGACCATCTGCTAACGTTCACGTGCAGAGTACCTGCGAGGTAACGGCAAGGCAGACAACAACGAGTGCTCTAAACTATTCGAAAATTACCAGAAGTGCTTAAGGGTAGGTTTTTGTTGCCACTGTGTTGTTTCGCCTTAATACTGCACACATCTCTGATTTATCGTAAAGGTTGCACTAGAGGAGCGTGGTATAGATAAGCTTCTGGCCGAGGCACGCGAGGACAACAAGGAGAATGATGCTATACATATGAAACGGAAGTGAAATTCCCCGTATTCACGAATCCGGTGCCGATTATCCGACGGTCGAGCTGGCTGGCTGGCTGGCTGCATTAGGTAGTAGAAACGAAGATTCCCCACATCGGTAACAGGGCTTAGCAATTAAAAAAAAAGCTCCAGCTTGCCTCGCACGCTTTGCCGATATTAGCCAATTGGATATGGTGAGAATTAGAGATATGGGAGACCCTACTGTAAGAATATAACGAGGCTGACTTGGAGTTATGACGAACTTGGTTGAGGGAGGAAGGGGGTGGAAGAGTAGAAGGGCTGTAATTAACGTCTTGGCGAAGGAGCAGCATCCAAAGACTGGCTGGGGTGTTAGGTAATACATAAGTGGTCAGCAGGCAACAATATGCCGAAGCCATAACTCCACGAGACATCATAATATATTCAATCGCACTTCTCCCTCACTCAGGTTTCTCTTTCTCTCTCATCCTCCCCTCTTTTCCCTTTTCCTCTGACCTGTCGTACCCATACCGCATCGCCACCACTCACTTCTGTTTACTCTTGGTTATAAACCAATTGATTTGAATATATGTTCCTGCGCTAGAGGACTATACCCAATTTATGATCGGAATGACCTCTTCAGAGACTGTGAATGAATAGGTGAATGAGCTGACTGGCTTGTGCCACTCTGCTACATATGGACATGTACCTAACATATGTAGGTATCCGCTACACCATGTAGACGAAAGTATATGTACCTGGTTAGGTACCTGGTATTTCGGTTCTATATGCATCTTCGAGTTTATGTTGTTATCGGACGGACTGGTTGGACATACGCGTCTTGTCGGCTATAGCCGCGCGTCCCATTCAATTTGAGGCGGCTCAGTCAGGGGTTGTTGCGTCTCAGTGGGCCTTCCTAACCCACCTAATACAGTATGAATCGATTGCTAGCGCCAAGTATGACCCTCTATCGCTGCCCTGTTCATCGCCAAGTCCATTACACATGTGCAATTGGATACGCTACGGTACCTCACTTCTCTCGCGACAGCACACAACGCCATCGAGGCTGTGCCGATGCGACTCCACGATTGATCTTATAGAGAGGCTTGGCATACGAATATTCTAAACGACGTACACGTTTTTTTATTTACCGCACCGCCTACCATCTCAACTCCCGTCGCTCGTTATCGTACAATCAACCGAGGGCATCGTACCCAGGCTAGGAGCTGGAGAGGGGAAAACTATCAACCTCATCTCCTGTTCACGATTCCCACCCCTCAAGAACCTTGCGTACCGTACCTCAAACCTGAGCAGTCGCACAAAGTTGGTTAGAAGAGCCGTCGTTTTCTCGCAGCACCGACTATCGCTAGAGCTAGGCCTCCCAGCTCCCAGCTCCCACATTCAACCATCCACTATCGTCGTCATCTTGCTCTAGGGATGCTATTCGATCGACAATAACCGTTCCTTTCCCTCGCCACGTCGCTCGTCCTTTATGCACCCCTTTTCCATCCTGACCCTCGCCATCTTTGTAGCTGGCTACATTACTGCTCGATGGGATTTGGTCACTCGGTTATACGAGCTAGCCATCTTCGCCTGGG
Source organism: Xylaria digitata (assembly GCA_022495195.1). Classification (NCBI taxonomy): domain Eukaryota; kingdom Fungi; phylum Ascomycota; class Sordariomycetes; order Xylariales; family Xylariaceae; genus Xylaria; species Xylaria digitata. Next base: position 36,707 of record MU377079.1, read on the forward strand.
ATAACGGTGTCATAGTGAGAATGGCTTCATACGCTGTGGTATTCTATGTAGAGCTTGACGGCTGACTATCTATGTGCTCTAGTCTCGCATCGCTCTAGGCTTCACCTTCTTGAGTTTTGCGTTTATAGCCCTATTCATACCGGTGCAACATATCGCAAGTCGCGAGGCTGACATAGTATGCTCATGTTCCCGTTACAGACGGCCGCTCTCCCTGTTCATGCTAACAGGAAAATAGCACCCTCGGTCACCGAGCCGTTGGGTCTCTGCTCGGGAACAGCTTAGACGCAGAGGTTCTTTCTAGTGGGGTGCTCTGACGCCATCTGGACATGCCAGAGCACGATGGACTAATGCGAGTGTTCTGGCCCAGCGACATCGTAACTTCCGATCTTCCTGGTGTTCTGGTTGGCTGGAGGAACTCTGACTTGGATGTCGTTGTCGTTGCTGTCTTAGATTACGTAGATGTGAGCAGATACTGACTTGTTTTTTATGCGTTCTAGCATGACACTAGTAACTAATGCGTATGTAGCCAAAAAGTGTCGAGAATGCACTCAAGACAGGCATTTTATTGCGCAATGCACGTCATTCTGTCACTAGGATATTCGAACTCTGTGGTCAGACGTCCATGCATGTTCTCGGCTTGATAAATACTGCGCCCGGTATTATACCTGACCCCTCGTGGGTGCAAGCGACCACATGTTCTTCTGAGCCGATTCTACGAGTCGCCTGCACGAAAGCCTCAACCATTCAAACTATTTTATTTGACCGACCCAATCCACACCGGATGCAGTACATTTCGCTAAATCCAATTGCCCTTTCTTTGAGCGACGAGAATCAAACGCTAGATGCCGGCTCCCATGAAGCCGAAGTGGAGGATGAGAAGCAAGAACAGAAAAATAAGCAGAAAACTAGCCAGTTGACGGAGAAATTAAAACAACATTCGGTCGCCTGGCATCCCCCGTCATCCAAGGACAAAGCCCTAGTAAGGATTGTCAATCAGATCAATTGGGCTTGGGAACTTGAACATCTATTGCAGAAAAATGTCTCTCTCATCGGCCCTCGTCCTAAGCGCACACTCAGTGTATCTGAGCGTGTTGTAGAGCATGCTACGACAATGAGAGATACAGTAGCAACATGGGTCTGGAACATGATTATTATCTATATTTTTCCTATAATTCGGCGCGCATTCATAATTACCCTCCTCGCACAACGACTCGCAGCGGAGGTGCTTCTTCTAATCCTTGAATGGCGACTCCGCCCTACGTCCTCTGCACTCAAGGATATCTCAGCAACTGCACAGCAGGTGGAAATTCGCCTCCTACAATTCTGTTATTGGCCTATGCAATATGTGAAGCTGCGTCGGCGGAAAAACGATTGGGATAGTGTCACCACGAGCCATCCTGACTACATACGTTTCTATAACAGCTTGTGGCTTGTGGCAAATGACGTGATAATTGGTATCGCTCTGGGGTCCTATATCATTGAGAATGCCGACTGGGTGGCTGATATGATCAATTTGCTCCTTAGCAAATATACTATCACTGCCTTACAGAGCAGTATCTCGTGGCTTATGGGCTGGCCAGCCGGGCTGAAACTCAACAGCGAATTGGCCCTGTTTCTCGGGGACCTGTTCTTATGGGTCATTGACTACTGGTCCAGTTGTGCTCAGGCTTTGGAGCCTCTACTCCCGCAAATTATATGGTTCATTGGATTTTCTAGCTTTGCTGGTGCTAGCATGCCGATTGCCTTGCTTTCAGATCTATTGTCGGCGCTCACCCTCCACATCTATTCATTTTATCTTGCGTCAGCCCGGATATTTCACTGGCAGTTAACAATCCTGCTTTCGCTTTTTCAACTCTTTCGGGGGAAGAAGTATAATGTCCTGCGAAACCGAGTCGACTCTTGCGATTACAATCTGGATCAACTGCTCGTCGGCACCATCTTATTTACTCTTCTCTTCTTCCTGTTGCCGACCGTCATTGTGTTCTACCTCAACTTCGCTCTCGCCCGTATGGGTATCATATTGCTGAAGGCCGTGTTCGACACCATGTTGTCTTGTTTAAACCATTTCCCACTGTTTGCCTTAATGCTGCGGGCTAAGGACCCTCGACGTCTGCCAGGTACCCTCCCCTCTTAGAGGCCTTCTATCATGATCCGACATACTGACCCATGATAGGCGGCATTCGTTTTGAACTTCGTGATATCCATAGACACAAAGTTAATTCGACGTCGACCTCACCACCCTTCCCCTCTCCTACGTCGCTCATTCATGTAAAGGTGAATCTAGAATGATTAATAGCTACCACTGTTGTATTGTGACTGACACGATACAGCCGGTTCCTCTTGAGTTCGGCGCCATGTTCCGTCAATACTCCCAGATGGGCAATCGACTCCGCAAGCACTACCTATCGCCCCGCGTGCTATTCTGCCTTGTTACTGGACGTTTCGTCCCGCCCATCCATAGGAAGAATCTATACTCATTACAGTACAGTATGCTTCCTGCCCGCCGGGCGGCCATTACCGAAATTTGGGAAGCACTGAACTCACTACCAGCTAAGAAACCCATAGGGTTGCATTCCTATGGTTTAGCAACTAACACTGCTATGTTAAGCGGACGACGACACGTGAATGGGCGTGCGACGAGATGACTGGTGTGGGAATAATTTGGTCGATCCTTGGGCTGCATCGGCGTTCTTTGGGAGAAGTATTTAAATGGTCTAGAATTAGCCACGTCAAAGCAATAATTTTCCGTACACAGCAACTGATTTAGTAAGGCGTAGCACTTTGAATGCATGGTATGATCATTACTTGACATCGTCCCTTCTCTTAGGATCGAGAGAAGACTATATATGTAATCTTCAACGCTCAAATCATTAGCATGGCAACTATACACCCTGACCACGTGCCCGTAAAGATTAGACAGTTCGATTTTTGACAGCGCGAAGGCCGTATTACCCATTAGAATCTAGTAACTTGGAAACAATTTTTTGAACCGGCTACTTTGAACCTCATACCACCTTATTCAAGAAGGGATGGGTACTAGTCCGGGTGTAGTGTGAACAGTTCTCTATTATGGATAACTTGGCGACCGGAGGACTTGGATAGGGAGGTATGTTTGACAATAAGCTGCGGCATTATAAGTAAAAATTTGATGCTGGACTGTAGATGGCAGCTTAGCTGATGGTTCTAATTGTCGCTTTCTGTCTTTATTTTAACTACATGCATGTCACGATGTTCGCAAGATAATCTTATTATGGGATAGGATTGCCACCAGTACCCTCATTCATAGGGCTCCCCAGGCAGAGTACGGATCCACAGGGCACTGCATACCCACTATACTAACGAATAGGCACAAGGGAATACCTCAGCAAGCACGCTATACTGAAACCTTCCAAAGTCGAACAATGCGACTCGACCCCATTTGACCCCCAATGAGAACGACATACCTACCTAACATACTTGTATATGTAGGACTATAGCACTGAGGCGTAGCCCTATCTATGTTCTGTCTGGTCTAGGTACCCGATATTCGTTACACAGCATTTTAGCGACGATTTCGTCCAGATATAACTATGGACTCCTACTCTCCCGAGTCAGATCTTGTGCCTTTGCCTCCAAAGGTTGCCGTGCTAAGTTTGAGAACAGGAAAAGTCCGACCTCTTGCAGGTGTCAAGATCACCTCAGCCATCAACAAACAGCCCCGACAGGGTAAAGTCCGCCTGACGACCCTCGGCTTTACTGGTGACGAGCGTCAGTTTCCCCCGCACCAGTCTCCCGACAATGCCGTCCATCAATACGACCCGAGTCACTACGAGCACTGGAAGACGGAGCTGCCTGACCGCGAGAATAAATTCGTTATCGGTGCCTTCGGCGAGAATATTTCCACCCGCCATCTTTCCGAGAACAATGTCTGCGTCGGCGATAAATTCCGTCTTGGTGATGCCATCATTCAGGTCTCCATGACTCGCCAGCCATGCTACAAGCTGAACCATCGCTTCGAACATAACAAGATGTCTAGTTTGGTCCAGGCCACGGGCCGTACCGGGTGGCTATATCGCGTGTTGCGTGAAGGTTGGGTCGAAGAGGGCGCCGAGATGGAATTGATTGAGCGTATCAATCCTACATGGTCGCTCTCACGTCTGCAACATTTCTTGTACACAGACAAGAACAACACCGAAGCATTGAGGCAAATCACCAAACTGCCAGGTCTTAGCTACGAGTTTGTTGGCCTTTTCCAGAAGCGCTTAGAGCAAGGTACTGAGGATAGTAAGTAAATCTCTGAATCGTGTTTTTTTTTAGTGTTGAAACTCTCTCAGGGCTAAAATCGTATCTTGGATACTTCTCGTGGTCTATGAATACTTACTCATTACGCCTTAAATGATAATTACTGACCCCAAGTGTTCACAGTGAAAGGTCGCCTGCAAGGCGATATCACCATGCCTTGGCGTTCTTATACGCTGGTCGAGAAAACAATTCTAACTCCACGCATTCAGAAATTTGTCTTCACTCACGAGGATGATGATATTAGCCCAGATGAGCTTCATTTCGGTCGATTTCCTCATGTTCGTGTCAAGTTTGGGCCCAATTCCAAGTTTACGCGGGCTTACTCCGTCGTTTCTGGCGACATGAAGCGTTTCGAGCTGGGTATTGCGAGAGATGACAATTCACGGGGAGGATCCGTCTATCTCCACGATAACTTCGACATAGGCGATAAGTTGAAAATAGTCAAGGGTCACACACCAGCAACCAAACAGGAGACTGACCAGCATCCCCACGAAAAGAAGCATATTTTCATTCTCGGTGGCATTGGGGTTACAGCTTTCCTCGGTGAGATTCGAACATTGCGTAAGCAGTGTGTTCAGTTTGAAATCCATTACGCCGTGCGGAGTCTTTCGGATGCTGCGTATCTGGATCAACTACCGAGTACTCACACAATTGTTTATACTAAGGCAGAAGGACAACGACTATGCGTCAGTGATATCATTCCTCCTCTTAACAACAATGCCAATCCCCCTGCGGTAGTGTATTGTTGTGGCCCGGCTCGCTTGATTGAGGAAACACAAAATCTCGTAAAAGAGTTGGGATATCCCCGATCCCATGTTCACTTCGAAGAATTCGGTAGCGCTACCGCTGGCACCGGTGACCCCTTTGAAGTCGAGATCAAAGCGTCCGGAAGGGTTCTACAAGTGCCCCGTGAGAAATCTCTGCTCCAGGTTCTCAACGAGGCCGGCTTTGACATCGACTCATCTTGTCTTGCAGGCAATTGCGGGGCTTGTATGGTTGACTATCATAAGGGCGAGGTCATCCATCAGGGTGTAGCCCTGGATGATGAGCAAAAGAGTACTAGTATGCTGTCTTGTGTCAGCCGCGGGAAGGGAAGGATCACGGTCAGCTGTTAGCTACCGTCACTAAACTCGGGTTTAACAGCCCTGTTCCTATCAACAACCAATCTCCTTCTCGTTGGCTAAACATATGAACTTATAATGAGAATCTTGCCCCTAATCGTTGTAGATTCCAATTAAAAGGTCTAGCCCCTACGTTGATTATGCCTAGGACTGGCGCTTAGACAGCGGATTCGAACCAGTACATTCAACAAGGGGCCTAAATCCAGTTCCGGCGTTCCATTGAATTCTAGTCTGCCCTATTCTAAATACAAGGTGAAAACACTGTTGAATATGTTGGTCATGGACTCCGATATAGCGCATAGCAACGCCATTTTAGTGCTCTCCGAAAGGTGCACGCAGACAGCATGCAGGGTTTGTGGCACTTGCTTGATTCCGGAGTTCCGTCACATACAAGGACTATTTTGTTTTCGGTATTGCCATATTCAATCTAAGATTTCCGGTCGGCCAGTGATAGCCTGATCAATAAGCCAGGAGACTTCCTCGACCTATACTCTTTGTCAGTCATAACTAGTTGAACGATACCGTGATTAATCGCCGTTGCAGGGAACTTACGCAAGGCATCTGGAGCATATTCCAGTGATCACCATCAACAACGTGAGTTCGCACGTCTCCAACCAGGGTATCCCAGCCATTTGCATCGTACGTGTGCCGAGCCGCCAAAAACCACGCCTTGTAATCCCTATTTTCCGCCGCTAGGGGATTCACTTGAGACGGATAACGGGCTATGCCCCGACGCGCCCAAATCACGACAGTGCCGTTGTTTGGCCGGCGGCCTGGATCCATAGGAGTGGGCCTCCAGCTGTACATACATCATAGGCCGGCGAAAAGCCTCTCGTTCTCTAACGGCCCTGTCGGTATTTCTGGCGCGTGGGTGTTACCGTCGGCCTGGAGAACTGCGCGTAGCGTCTCCACGTCCGCCATTTGAGGCACTCGTCCCAGGTCTCCCCCGGACAGTGCGTCTTCATGTCCATGAGAATAAGCCGGTTTACGTCCTCCCCGCTGTTGAGTAACAGACGTGCGATCTCGTACGCCTGCACCGCGCCTGCCGAGTATCCTCCCAGGAGGTATGGTCCCGTCGGTTGGATGGCCTTCAATGCGGCCACGTAGACGGGCGCGATTTCTTGTGGTGTGTAGGTCATCTCGGACGGGCAATTGAGAAACGGGGACTCGAGAATCCGGATCGGCGTCGAAGACGCTAGGTTGGGGAGCCGGGAGTAGATTGAGGCTGAGCCATTTGACCCCGCGATGAGTATTAGCGGGCAAGTTGATGATTCCGCGTCTCCTTGGAGCAGGATTGCGTTGCTTGTATATCGGGTCGTTAAATTTACAGAGCGGATGCCTGCGTCTTGGATTGTTCCGTTGCTGAGCGGCCCTAAGTGCTCCCGTACATCTCGTATCGTTCGCAGCTGCGATAATATGGATATAGGTAGTGTCTGGCCTGTATCGGCCTTAGTCCTACGCACGATGGCGATCCCCATGAGAGAATCCACGCCCAACTCTGATAGACTAGTGCTATCCTCGATCTCTTTCGGATCGACGCCCGTCTCGGTGATTAGTGCTGATATGAAAGCACTCGCCATATTGCCCTGCACGACGGCGGGTTGATGCGTTACAAGCTTGGCGGCAGCACTGGGCTCTCTTGGATGGGGCTGTATAGCCGACTTTCGAGCTCGCCCAGCTATAGGTAACGATTCATCGTACGGCGCATCGTCGAATAAAGCCTTCAAGGCAGATTTCTTCATATCACGGAACATAAGACCCGTTACAACTCCGACGATCCGGTTCTCGCTCAAGATATAGATATCAGCTATCGACTTTCCGTCAGAGGCATTGGATGCGTAGAAGTAGCTCTGGTAACTCTTGTCCTCGCTCAGTTCGTCGGAAAGGGTTATGCTACCGATACCCGAGCAAAAATAGAGGGTGTCTGTATCATCATCCGATAACTTGATATTCGCTGCAAAGCCTGCTATATGTACAAGCGAGTCGCTGTGATACGGGCTCAGCATGAAGGCATCTCTTTCCTCTTCAGGAGTTGGGGTAAGCTTCACCTCCGCCACGGCCTCATAAATACCAGGATTCTCGGGTATCTCCCGTGTGAAGACCTCTACGACGCCCTGATAGCGGATAGCGTACTTGACTATGGTGCTATATAGCTTGTAGAATATGCGGCGGTGCAGGTGATCGATTCGCGCTTCAGGGACGTCCTTGATATCCATCACGAGCGCACTTCGTGCCCGTACCGTTTCTAGCGTCTTCTTCCAATTAGGACTGGTTTCCATGTCACTATTAGTGCTGAGAACCTGACACGATCCATGATCCTCGAATTGGCTGTTGCTGGCTTGAGAATGAAATGAGGCGTTGGTTTTCCACCCGAGCTCTTTCTCGGCGATGGCTCTGACCTCAATAATCTGCTCTTCCGAGTCTTCTTTAAGCACGAATGGGTGATTCAGCTCAAGACACTTTAGTGAGCCTAAGGACTTCTTGTCTGGCTGGACTATCCCATGTATGCACGCTTTGGCAGTGAAAGCCATGTCGACATACACGCTAGCTGGGCAGATGCATATCCCTTCGATGCTGTGACCCTTGATGGCATCTCGAAGTCGGTGATCGTTTAAGGAAGAGACAAATGTCACTTCAATTCTATCGCTGCTAATATTTTGATGTTGGATCTTCTGGATCGTCACTGTGGGTACAAGCTTATGTTGCTGTTGTCTTGCATCGCCCATATTGATGCCACTCGCCAATGCCGTCGCCGTCGTATATGGTCGCCAAAATGTTTTGAGGTCAAATGCATAGGTCGGTAGATCGAGAAGCTTCAACGATCGTGTGAAAGGCCGATGAAACTCTAGCCAATCTATGGGTAACCCCGAAGCATACGCTTTCCCAAGGGAGCTCGTTATTGTTTTCCAGTTGCTTTCACACCTGCGCAGGGATGGTAACAACTGGGAGGGAGTAACATTCAATTTCTGGCGTAACAAGGTCAAGCATGTTGAACTCGGCCCTGCCTCAATCCAAACAGGCGAGGTCTCATCTTTCGGCAGGAACATATCGATGCTTTTTAGCGCGTTGCTGAACTGGACGGGCTGGCAAGCGTGGCGAGCTATATAACTAGCATTGAAGATGTCTTCCCCAATCGCAATTTCGCCTGTAACTGTCGAAGACACCGGGATTCGTGGTGGAAAGAAAGAGACTTTGCTTGCTATTCTCTCAATTTCATCATAAATATGTTCCATAGGTCGGGAGTGAACGGCGTAGGGCATTGCCAAGAACTGTGTAGGAACGCCCTTCGATTTTCCGCACCTCTCTAGCGTACGCAGATCCGTAGTCGGGCCACCGACTACATGGGATATATCGCTGTTGAAGTATGCAGTATTGCAGGTACTCAACAGCTCATTATCTCGCAATAGTGCTAGCACTTCGTCTGATGTAGCTGATAGGCTGAGCATACCATATTCGCCATCTTTGTAGGTCGTTTCGAATAATCTTGCTCGTTGTGAGACCAACCACAAAGTGTCCGCAACAGATAATACGCCCGCTACCGAGAGCGCTGCATATTCCCCAATACTATGTCCCAGAACGAGGTCTGGTTCAACACCCCATGATCGCCATAACTCCGCCAATGCTAGTTGTATACACACGATTGCCAGACGTTCCTCAGCGGCAACTGAGCCATTGGCGTCCGAGTCTTGGCTAGTCAGAACGCTGGTTATAATGCGGCACATATTCGAGCATAATTCCTCGCACATGTCCTGAAGCGCGTTGAGGTACCCTCGGAAAACGGGATGTGTGTCATGTAACTCTCGAGCTATGCCAAAATATGGTGTTCCTTGACCGTTAAATAGGAAGATGGTCTTTGGTTTTGAAGTTATGGGTCTATTACTGGGAGTTGAACGCGAGATATCTTTTCTCAGTTGTTCAATTAGTTGTTCGGTCGATGAGATCGTGTACTCACACCTCCGGGAATAATGCGTTCGTCGTGCTGTCGTCGAATATGCCACGCTCGACAATTCAGTCGCCGGATGCTTGACGAGGTATTCCAGCAGATTTTTCTTATTGTTTAGGAGCGACTCGCCCACCTGGGCTGACACGGTGACTAAGTGCCAGACCCGGGGGTCAGGGTCAGGGGCTATGTCAACCGGTTCGGGCGCTCTCTCAATTAGCAAGCAGGTATTCCCTCCCTATTAAGAAACTAGTAAGCGGACTGCGCTGTTACTGAAGGATAAACATCACTGTGGCTTACTGCAGCATCGAAACTATTCACTAATATCTTCTTGTGATTCTCTAGCGTAGCCGGCTTCGAGTCTATATGAATGGACGACATATCCAACTCAGTAAATCCTGGACGTAGCTCCGTTGTAGGCGTGATCATCGCCTGTGGAGGAATGACTCCCGTCTTCAACATCAGAACTGCCTTGATCACAGACGAAATACCAGCCGCCTGTCCTAGTGCATTAGCACACCCCGTCAGTCTATGTAGATATAACTTACACTCTCTGAGTGGCCAACATTCGCTTTGACTGACCCGATATGAAAAGGCGAGTTCAGCTTGGAGTGTCCGCCGAAGACACGGGTGATTGATGTCATCTCAGCCAAGTCTCCAACCTAGATACCTAGGTCAGAATAGTCACGCATGAATGGAGAGGTAATACTCACGGTAGTCCCTGTCTTATGAAGTTCTACGTAGCTAATATCACTAGGTTTCGCATTTGCCCGACGAAAGACTTGCCGAATTAGTTTCTCCTGAGATTCAGGATGGGGATGGGTCATGGATGACGCGCCGGCAGAGTAGTTGCGACCCCATCCCGTGATGAGGGCTTCAATGTTGTCTTTATCTGCCAGTGCATCTTCCAGTCGCTTTAACACGATTAGTCCCACAGCCTCGCCACGGCAATACCCGTCTGCGTCTGCGCGGAATGTCTTGCACCCACCGGATGACGCCAAGAAGCCGGATTTTCCCAGCGCAGAAAACTCAAACGGGCTGCTCGCAACCTGTGCACCTCCCGCAAGAGCCATAGTACACTCTCTATTTATGAGTGCAGCACAAGCGAGTTGAATGGCTGTAGCGCTTGATGAGCACGCCGAATCGATACTGTCCACGTTAAAATTTAATCAGTCTAGCAGAGAATTAGTAGCGTACCTGTATGATCCTCCCCGGAAACCAAAGTAATGACTCACTCTACCAGGGGAAAATGTTCTGAGAATCCCGGGGGCAGTGAATATGTCAACGCCTTGCTCCACATCAACTTCGCGCTACACATCGGCGTTTTGGCCGAAGTAGACTGCCGTTTGTCTGTTTCTCGATGACAGCCTAGCCTCACGATTATATCCCGCCTTCTCAAGGGCCTCAAGACTTGTCATCAGTAGTGACTTATGAGTTGGGTCCGCCTGCATAGCTTCTCTAGGAGACATATTAAGCAGCCGAGCATCGAAATCGCCAGGACTAGAAAGGAAACACCCATCTGTGTTCATCATAGTGTTCTTAGTACCCGTAGGGTCGTAGAAATTGTCCAAATCGAAACGGTCATGTGGAACCTATGCCCTTCTGTGAGACACAGCTTCTTTGTCATGGACTCAAGTTATTAAACTTACCCGTTCGTATGTAGTCCGTCCTTCCATTAGGAGCTTCCAGAACTGATCTAAATCATTCGCCTGAGGTAGTCTCGCAGACATCCCAACAATGGCCACAGCGCCAGACTCGGATCTTACCAGTGGATTCAGCTCGTATTCTGGATCCGGAAGTATGTTGACATGAACCCTCGCATGCTTTAGAGTCTGTATAAGCGAGGCAGCCTGGGCCGATGGTCCGAGAACGGAAATAGCAGCAGTAGTACCAGCTCGCTTCAGATATTCAGCAGTAGCTGTGAACGTCCCTTTAACCCTCAAAGGCGCCTGTAATATAGCGGGGATAATCAGTCGTGCGACTTCACCGAGAGACTTTGTCGAATACGGAAGGCAGTCGCCAGTAGACATGATACATGCCTCCTCCTGCAGTGGTAGATCCCATATATATGATGGCTTGGCAGTCGATTCAAAGTTGAAAGCCGGGAGATGTGGCGCGTGGACAGCGCTGGCCACTGGGAGTACCATAGGCGACAGAGCTTTGAAGTCAGAGCATTCCGTCATCAGCACTCTTAATATCGAAGGCGGGCCGCTCACCGCCAGCCAACCGCGGCCAACCACTCCGATCCATGTTCTCTTGTGCTTTGGGATTCCCTAGATCGTCAGTACTATCGCAGAGATAGACGGCTTGAGGTAAACTTACATGCTCCTCATGGAACTTGTCCAACAGTGACTGCAGATCGGTATCGGTCTGCGTCAAGACCATGCATGACCAACTCCCGTGTAGCTGCTCAATTTGCTTGGTTCGAGCGTGATTAGCAGCTGCCAGGCTAAAGTATGAAGGGAAGGCTTCCAGCGAGAGTCTTGCGAGTTCCGTTGGGCTCCTGGCCGTGGCCGCTAACGCTGCCGGGAAGAGATTGATACATAGTCCAATTAATACACGGGGGGTAGACAAGATCGTTGGGTCATGTTCTGCTCGTCTAGTTGAGAGAAAGATGGTTAAGATAACGTCAATATGTCGTCTCAACGCATAGCCGAGTTGCCCACTTACAAGATGAGTTCCCCCAGTCGAGCAAAGTACGACACCGCACAGGACGCAAGCACAGGCGAGCCGTCCGTCTTCGCATGGTTCTCAGCCATATCCAGAAGAGACTCGAAGGGTGAGTCTCTTTCCGAAAGCATGATTGTAAATTACCGAACTCGATCTGGCAAATACCCGATGCTTCTTGTAAGAATCTAGCCAAGAGTCCAGATCTCCTACTAGCTATGTATAGGCCACTAATGCTGCCCGTCACATTATTGGTCTGATCGCCAAAGAGCAAGACGTGTTGTCGAGTTGAAGCCATTTTTCCCGGAGATGTTACAGACTATGGAACTCAAAGTCGGTCGCAAGGCAGGTTTGCATATAAATACAGGTTTCGCTCAGCTTTTTTTGCTCAGTCGTACAAGAAAAACCGGGAAACTTTTTCCTGTGTACAGTTTCAATGTGCTCGGCAGACGCTGTCGTTGTACTTCCATGATAGCACAGGCTCACACAAGCCTGGGGTTTGCATGTGGAGGATTAAATCGACCATCCTTGTTTTGCAAATTCGTGTGTAAGAATAGGCTTGGAGTCAATTTTTCTCTCTTTAGATCGTGATGTCAGTTCAGCGGTGGACAAGAGACACAATCTAGGATATGCATCTTCGAGGCTTAGCCAGGCTGGTTACAATAATTTCTTTGCTACCCAACTTCCAACTGAAATATTGGCGGGAAACTCTCATATAGTTCCGATTCGTACCTTATCACGGAGGAGGGAAAGCACCTCATGGCGTAGTCACTTTACCTAGTCCTACGAGCCCCTGGAGATGGGCTGGAATTTGAGCTATTCGATTTGTTTGCCATTCCTGCATTTAGCAGGATACTTAGAGTCGGTACATGTCTAACCTAGGCACTTACCTGCCTCCACATCGAGATCGAGTATGAATATATTTGAAGTGCGCTATGGGACACCTCAATCATCTGTTCCCTGCTGATGGTGGAATTTATGCATGAGTGTGAATATAGATTAATATAATGATGCTAGATGTTAACGACTATTTCTTAAGAGGAAGCTTTATTTTACGTACTATCAGTAGCGACGAATGCATTGAAACTACATTATCATTTACGGCCGGAAGCATCGTTGTCATGATTCCAACCCTGGCCGTATAAGTGACTACCAATAATTAAGTGCCCAACATAACCACGTTTGACCCTTGCTAGTCCTGTGTGATACGGTAATTGAAATCCGCGACATTGGTGTATCGTACTCCAGTATTTTATCTCATCGCTCGAGGCCCCAATAGCTCCTCTGCATACGTGTCACATAGAGCGTTCCACAGCAGAGGTTTTTCTCTCGTCACATCCCTTCAAATGTGACCGGATGCTGCTTTACAAGAATGGAATGCAAACTGTCGGTTGATTTTTGTCTCGACTTCTTCCCCACATTTTGTGTACCCTTATCCCTTGGATGAGCATGCGATAGGATGAGGGTGGGGGCAACCATAGGGCCAGACCTCAAGGTTAGTCATACAGCTTACATTTTGTTAAACATAAGACCAGATTGCCGATATAATACTACCGTTTCCTCTTCGCCTCCCTAGATAGAAAAGTGAAACACCAAGACTACTGTCTCTCCCTTGTGCTCTGTGAGACTCCGATCGCACAGGCTAGTCACGTAGCGCATCATAGCTGAAGTTGAACTAATAGCGGAATAATAATCTGGTACAACAATTTCTATATCACTATGCGGCAGCTACTTCACGACTCGAATCTTGAACGTAGGTATACATCTCACTACTAACGCCTGTCAATTCGATCGTTCAGAAGAATGTTTGGTCGTCCTAACCATGTCGTCTAGATTTCAAATAAATAGCTTCGTCCCACGTTCGGCCGAATATTCAGCTGGTCTTCAGGTTATTGTGTAGCCTTCCTCGAACAGGAACAACTTGTAAGAAGCACTCTACGAACGAGGTGGCAACAACTAAACGATAGTTTTCATTTTAGCAATAAAGCTGGCTCTAGAGAGGTTAGGTCACCACAAAGCTTATCAAATGAGCACCTTCATCGACCATACAGAAGACTATATGTATTGGAGATATGCCATCAAGGCGAGAATATCCGGCCTTGACACTCCACGGTCGGTCTGTGATGATCTGTTTGGGAACTATCAGGTGAGCAGGAGTATTTCTGTTCTGTAGAGTTAATTTTCAACCTAACATCAAAAGGTGGTCGATGATGCACCTGGGTGCTATTTTGTAAGTGAACTCGCCGCGGCATACCCAAACGCTAAAGTTATTATTCTCAGCCGGGACAGCGAGAAGTGGCACGGCTCATTCACGGAGACTGTGCAAAAGATGATTAAACACCGAGAGTCTTTAGAGATTTTGGAGTGGATCTTACGGCCATGCATGCCTACCCACGTGTCGGCAATTATACGCATAGGGAACCTTCTGTCTAAATCTGAGCTGGGACTGGGCTCGTACGACGAAGGAGAGTGCCTGAGATTCTTTTACCGATACTACGCAGATTGTAGAGCGAGAATAGCGCCCGAACACTGCATCGACTTCAAAGTCCAAGATGGCTGGTTTCCATCTAGGCGTCTGTGTGCCAGGATAACAAGCCCAAAACGGCTGGGTTCAAGCACCTTTCCCTCGAGCTAATAACACACAGGCATTTTACTTATGGGCCACTCGAGTTCAATACTCGATGTTAAGACAAGTTTGGAAGAACGTACTTTTGTACGGGCTACTATTATTAGGGCCTGTTGTGCTCTTTGTACAGATGAAGCAGTTCACGAGACCGCATTACTATACTCGGGACACCTAGTGATGAGGGAAATAGCTGCGGACGGTTAAATGGTAGTTGTGAGATGCTTATATTTAGTATTTGGAACACGTGAGTGTTCTACGCAATATCTAATGTAATTACCTCAATTTAGTGCCTGTGTCAAAAACTACATGCTACCGATGCGGTATACGACGGGCACGTCAACTTTGTCCGCCTCCATGCATAACTGTCATATGTTCCTGACAAAAACAGTATTATCCGTCTAGGGTGCAGAAATTGAAGGCAACATCAGTTCCTATGACCTACTGATTACAAAAGGACCCCTGGCCGTCCTGTGATCAAAGTTGTATTCAAATTGTCCTGATGACCTTTTGATAATTGGAGTATGAAATCAATCAGACGAAATCCCCAACCGATTGTCCATTTTCCTTGTCGATGTCACATTGAATTAACTAACCTCGAAATAAACGTCTAGAGTAATCATTCCTTAGAATTCTTCCTGGTGGTTGTTGGAATACGAAACCGTGGTCTAGACGAACGACACTTTTAGCGCAGCACGGATAGCAATCAGACCAACGCGGGGCGGGTTTAGCGTTCAACAACCGCCCCTTCACTCAGCTGCTTGGCCTAGTATCAGGTAGTCTTGCTGTGTATTCTGAGGACTAGAGATATCCATCTAGGAAAGACCCAGATTTAGCAGGAAAGTCGTATCGACCAGAGTATGCTTTCATTTGGCGGACCGCGGCTGATGCACGTACAATTCGTTATCCTTAACTTTAGCCGACATGAACGCCCAGAGTCTCTTATACCACAAAGACTCGGGTTCTACAGGCTCGTCTAGAGCAGAATGTTGAGAAACAACATATATCCCAAGAACCTCCCTTCCGCTCACTGGGGATTTCCTGAAACCCAAATAGAAAACCGCATCCTGACCAAAATACCAACGGGAAATTCTATCCAAGGGCATCTGTCCCGCGCTCCGTGGTAAAAAGTCATCAAGGTTACCATCTGCCAGAAGCGCCATGATGCCATCCAATTGGCTATGCTGGTCGGGCTCCGAGGCACTACATCGATATTCTGCATCAAGAGCCAGTTTACACCAAGACAGACGAGTGTTGTTGAAAGGAGCGACTGGAGAACTCGCGTCGACGCCATATCCTGCACCACTCGATTGCGACCACTAGGATCCCGAGCCGTCGCGTTGAAAACGGTGGGTTTATCCCAGACAGGAAGACAACCGGGCTTAAGGAGCTCTGCGGAGGTACGGTTACGGTATCGTCATTCTTGGTCGAGGATTTGAACAACTAGAATGCGATGGTGGAACTGAATTGACTCTACTATTGCCGATACTTTTGAAGCATCTCTAAAGTATGAAGTTAGTATAGCATAGCGTGAGCTTGTTATGGAAGTAAAAAATTGATCTAAATTCGCGTCACTTTGCGATTTTGCATACAAATGTGGAAGAGTTAGTATGGAAGCCTCCAAGACTGGAGGTTTTGGGATCCGAAAATGGAGTCAATTATACCACCTGTGACCCCGCACGAGGAGGATTGCTGACTCATTGTGGCGGCGACATGCGAGTGCTTACTTATGCGGAATTCGCACTTTTCTCGCAATGCCACCATTCGCTACCAAATGGCGGAAGCTCAAGAAAAATCGGTATGCCATGACTGTCTGGAAATATTCAAAGATGCGGCATTGCATCTCTCGCCTGAGCCTCCCAAGAAGGCATCAGTGAGGCTATTTTATACCCGATATCGAAAGGGCGTAGCGGCCAACATATCCGCACCAGAATGCCCTATGTGCACACTCTTTTATTCCTCGGTCCCACGGCTGAAACAAATCGATGACGACAAGAAAGAAATTCTGGCGCTGGCTGTAGCCAAAACTCGATATGACCCTCATTCCGTTACGGCCAGTATCGTTGGTTATGAAAGTGAATCACCAAGCCTCCGAACGCACTACGGAGGTACCTTAAGGATCCAGGATGGTATGCCAGACTCCAACTCAGAAAGTTCGTAGTGTAGTACTTACCATTCATATCTAGTTCAGCAAGGGCTTGTGCGTACCCTTACCTCCCCACAAACCTTATCCCAAGAGGCGCTAGATAGTATACAATTCTGGATGAAGAGCTGCGCTTCATCCCATGCCGGATGCGAATTCGCGAAAGACGTGAAAAGACTCCCGTTGCGGTTGGTCGATGTTATGCCGATTGGATTTAATCGCGAGAAGTATACCGGAGGCTCTCAGGCACTGCGTCTTGATGAAACAGCTGGTGTCCGGGTCGTTTCATCAGAAAATTTGCCTTTAAACACTCCTTATTTAACTCTCAGCCATAGATGGGGCAGTCCTCCTGTTATTTTATTAAGTACTGCAACATTATTTCTTCTACGAGATGACATTACCCCGTATCTATTAAGACACAGCGAAACAGCCGCCTTCCGGCACGCTGTCTACATCACCAGAGGTCTAGGTTATCGCTACATTTGGATTGATGCCCTATGCATCATGCAGGACGACGAAAGTGAAAAAACAGCGGAGATCATGCAAATGGATGAGATTTACTCTAACTCGACGCTGAATATAGCGGCTTCGGAAGGTCGAATACACGAGAGGCTACTCTTCAATCGAAAGCGCGAACACATTAATCCGTGTAGTGCAACAGTTAGCATCTCAAAGGGTCAGGTTGCGCACTTGCTTGCATTCCCTGACAAATGTTCTTCTATAGAAGCGAGTCTCAACGGACGTGGCTGGGTCTTCCAGGAACGTACACTTTCGCCACGCATCTGCCACTTCACCAAAGATCAAATATTTTGGGAATGTCGTAGTCTCGAAGCATCGGAAGTTTTGCCAGAGGGAATTCCAGATCGCGCCTTACGGAGCTTTGGCCTTGGCATCGATATCTCTGCATCCATGGATCAGCTAAAAAGGCGATGGTATGAACTAGCAGAACAATACTCAAGAACATCACTCACCTTTCCTAGTGACCGGCTTCTTGCTATTTCAGCCGTAGCGAAGCGGCTTTGCTTGGCAATGAAGCTACATCCTTCGGACTATTTGGCTGGCATGTGGAAGAACGATCTACCACAGTCACTACTCTGGTTCCAGAGTACAGCAGACAATCCCGAGCCAAGTACTGAGAAACATTCAATAGATACTGATGAAATGGAGTCTACTTGTGCTCCTACGTGGTCGTGGGCATCTATTTTATCTTCTTCATCACATGTTGAGACAGACTCGCAAGTAGTTAAGACCACTCTTCTAGATATGTTGATGTCAAGAATATCGTCAAATTTCTTTGACGGCGCCACTTCTTGTCGGCTTCGTCTCCAGGGTCCACTTTGCAAGTGTCGCCGGCAAGTTAGTGGTGGAACACCTTGGATACACGTTGGCCAGCAAACAAGATTCCAAGAGGCTAAAGATTTTATGTTCCAACATGGCGATAGCATAATTCTCAACTGGGACACATCTCGCAAGAAAGTTGCGGACTTCTTGAAAGTCGGTGCTAGCTCTTCTACCACGTCTATTTTCTTTTTGCTTCACATTTCCTCGGAGAGAAGTGAAGACGGTCCCATAGAGCGCGGGATCGTCCTCCAGAAGACAGATTCTCAAGGGACGTATGTTCGAGTGGGATCATTCATGACTACGCCTCTCGAAAGTACTTACGCAGGCTCTGAGCTTGAGGCTGCGTTCAATGGCGTTTTAGAAACACTGAATATCGATGATTATATTGTATTAGGCGCAGACGGCCGATGCACCATTGATATCGTTTAAAAAACAATACTTTTGACCCCTCAAGTACATCTAGTTTTGAGTGTTCCCTTCTTAACTTTAAACACGTTTTGCTCAAGATAGGCGGGAAGTACTCTTGTGTCCTAAACGTGGCCATCTTACTTCAGCATGTTCGTACAATGGCCAAGCAAGTTGACTGGTTCGCTGGGAAGAATTTGGCATGTTGCGATGCTGGGAGAACACTATCCTAAGCTATCGGCAAGGGCTCGCCTACGAGGTGGTGGCGGTTCCAATATGTACCAGGAGAGAGATGTGCAGCAATGTTTTTTGATAGGTCCACCTAGGAATGTTAACTTGGGAGGTGGTGAGACGAGGGCGGTGGTAGATGCGTCGCCTCGCCCCAACATGTATGGAAAGCCCCAAGGCAGATTACGAGTTGGCGCAGATGACGGCTTCTGGGGGCGAAGATCAGGCTGGTCGGACAGGGTGACTGCAACCACTGCGTGTGCTTGAGCCATCCTTACTAAACGCCAGCGATTATTTTTGCAGGATCGAATCAAGAGGCTGGAGGAGGGATAGGAAAATCTAATGAGCGCCGATTGGGTCGTTCCGCTACCGGTTCCTGATGGTATGGCATTGTTTAATACTTGGGTAGTATCGGTGTCTTAGTTTCTTGATAGTTTCCTAGTTTGATGCGTGAATCTTTAGGTTCAATATCGTGGGTGATAGAGTGCAAAGACACGGGTATGCTTAGTTAGCAAACACGCACTATGAGTGTAGATAATGGGTGCTTGGGGTATTCTCTGGGAAGATCTCATGTGATGGTGGCAGTAAGAGGACCGCACAGCTACCCCCGAATTTCCCTACTTATTGCGGTGCCCCCAAAACCTCCCCATCTGCCCTACTTACCTATAGTTACACCAACTAGGACACACGATTCGTGTTCACAGGTCATCACGTACAACAGTACATAGAGCGGTACTTTCCTTCCTAAACCTGTTAGCTAAAGAACTACAATTGTAAACTTAGACTTGAGCAGAGGCCCTACCCTATCTTTGTCAACGTTAACATCATAGTGATCATGTTATCATATTCGCGTCTACATAGTTTAGGACTATATTGATTGCTATCAATGGTGAACACAGAGAAGACAACGCCAACTGATGGGCACAACCGATAACATATTGTGGCAGGAGGTAGAGATGGATAGGACAGTGTAATTAGCTAGCCATCGAGCTCCCCTCATCCTGGCCCCCGCTTTATTAACATACCGAACTTAGGTAGCATCAACTATAGCTTAAGAGGTTATGTAGTTAAGATCAACAGTAAGTACCTACTAGAATTCGTCCTTCTTCTTTCTACGCAATCGATGCTATCTACCTGTAGAGACGTACGGTTTACATCTCAATACTCTGGATATCTAGCAGTAAAGTAACAAGGGGCTACTGGCCAATAAACTCTAATCGCAAACAATGAATCTCTAATGTCGTCAGTTGTTACGTGTCTCGAAGCCCTATTTCTAGTCGAACAGTGTATAGAACGGAAGTCTTTCTAGAACCGTGTGTAATACGGTAGTTTAGGGGGCTGAATATATGGAGGTGCTAGTGTAAAGCGCCTTCGCTTTGGAATTTCCGGTCACAGTACGAACGGCAAGGCATTTCTTATGAGCTTGTCACGATGCTACTGATCACTCCAAGCAGACTGATTCAAGGCAGGGTTGAAATAGAGCTGGGGGGTGGGGATTGAGAGGTAGATGTTAGGAAAAACGGCGCTGATCCAACACCATGCTTCTTCAACCCTTATAAAGGAGCATGCCAATGTTAATGCGTAACTCGCCTTTCGGGTCAATACAAAATCAAGGAGGTGGTAGTAAAAGGAAGCGGATGTTTCGTAGTAGTATAAAGTTAACCTAATAATGCATGTTATTGATCCGGGAACTAGTATCTTCAAGCTTCGTGACGTAGAAGGACGTTGGAGGTTGTCGACTTGGAACTCTTCGAGTGCACTCATACTGTCCGGGCGTCCAAAGGGGTCGGTTGATATGTACACGAGAGAAGCAATATTGAGATAGATAAATTATCTCATAGGAACGATATATATGCCTTTTTGTAGAATAGAAAGAGAGAAGTCGTGGGAGTGGTACTGATTTAGGGGAATTCAATCAATCACTTGGTTGTCTAGCGGTACTCCCCATTGTACTCACTCCTACACGTGCATTAGCCCCGCGCGTGTTCCGAGAATCTTCGGCACGGCCCATTCCACGAATTCGTATTTGCCGTAAGCCAGCCTCTACAAGCCTTGGCGTTACCGGGCTATGTGATCTTGTGCTGAGGAACGGGGGATGTATCCGAGGAGCGTTGAAGGTATGATTGAGCGGAATGGGGCTTCAGGTTGTGTAAGTTGTGAGGGCAATATAGTAGCTAGGTACTTAGTGTATCGGATGGTGCTTCACCTGAGCTTTGCACATGACATCCGCCCAGGCAGGGGAGCACTGTAGTAGGACCACCAAGAGCAGCACATCAGCTGTCACAACGTTACAACTCCCTATTTATACATGCCAATTATGACTACGCGTGTGTGCTGTGGCCGGAGCCTGCAGTATCTGATAAGCATGCTATACGAAACTGATCTGGGCGGTACTTCACAGATACTGCACTCACTCACGTGGTAGGTTCACTGCTACGCCACCAATAGTGTACTATGGTGCAATTTGGAGCCTTCAGTACGCTGGTAGCATCCCCACACCCAATTATCCAATGGAGCAGCAGCCAGCTTCTCAAAACGGTTAGACCTAGATATATACAGTGTAGGATACATTGAGCACGGTAGTGCGTGCTCGCGTGCTTCGACTCTATATCTCTCCGACAACCGTGCCTATTGTCATCTCTCAATTCCCGTCTCCTCAAAGCCAACACGATCTAGGAGAAGAAACAATGGAGCGTGAGAAAAGCGAATTGCCGCCTTATAGTGCCGTGGCTATTCCCGAATGGCCACGGCGTCATCGCGCCATACGGCGATCGAGAGGGTTGAGGGTTTTAGCGCTCGCCTGTCTCGCTTTCATCGTGTATGCGCAGTGGAGGCAGATCCATCCGGGGCCGAAGTCAAGTCCCTCGAGACTGTCTATTCAGAAATTGCGAGATGACTTCAATGTATGCTCCAAGCTTAGATCAAAGCCGGGTGACCCGATCGGCGCTAGCCGCCATCGCAATGCTCGGTACATTGACGGGCATAAACCTACGCTGATTAAAAATGCTACTATCTGGGTCGGCGAACCGGCAAAAGGCACAAGCGCTGAGGATGCGAGGGCTGGAATTGGTTATGCTTGGATTCATGGCGACGTCTTCCTTGAGTATGGCCTCATTAAGAGAGTCGAAAGGGACATCGACCTTAGCACTTTGTCATCCGATATGCTGGTCTGGGACGCCAAGGGTAGGCGTCTCACTACCGGTATTATCGACATGCATAGTCATTCTGGGGTGGATGGCCTCCCAGAACTTGTCGGAAACGAGGACACAAACGAACTAAGCTCCGATATCACACCTTATGTGCGCTCTATCGATGGTATAAACCCAAATGACTATCAAATCGAGGTCATCAAGTCCGGCGGCGTAACAACTAGCTTGGTACTGCCCGGATCAGGCAATAACATTGGTGGAGAAGCTTTTGTCATCAAGCACGCAATTGGCCAGCCAGACGGCCGCAATGAGACCTCTGCCGCCGATATGCTGGCAGATCCCGACCGCACTTGGCGATATATCAAGATGGCCTGTGGTGAGAATCCGAAGAGGGTATACGGCAAAGTTGGCGAGCACGGTCCCTTTAGTCGGTTAGGAGAATCCTGGGAGTTTAGGCATGCGTTCGAGCAGGCCGCCAAGTTTGTCTCTGCCCAGGACGATTGGTGTGCGGCGGCCGATGCCGTAGGTGTTGAGAATATGGACACCTATCTACCCCAAGAAATAGAATGGGAAATTCTGGGCGCTGTATTGCGCGGGCAGGTCCATGTCAACACTCACTGTTATACAATCCCCGATCTCGAAGCCTTCGTGGATCACACGAACGAGTTCAAGTTTCCCGTCCGTGCATTTCACCACGCACATCAAACATACCTTATTCCTGAAATCCTCAAGCGTACCTGGGGTGACTCGCCGCCTGCATCTGCTCTCTTCGCTGACAACATGTGGTACAAAGCTGAAGCCTATATCGGCTCTGAGTATGCTGGTAAAATTCTCTATGAGAACGGACTGACGCCCATCTACGTGAGCGATAATCCGGTGCTCAACGCCCAGCACGTTGTATTCGAGGCCGGCAAGGCTTTTGGCTACGGTTTGCCTTACCATGTCGCCCTAGCTTCCGTTACAACAGCTCCGGCAGAAAGATTGGGGCTTGGAAACCGTCTTGGCAAGGTTAAGCCTGGGTTTGACGCCGATATCGTCGTATGGGATAGCGACCCTCTAAGTGTTGGTGCTACACCTGTTCAAGTTTGGATTGATGGAACTGCCCAATACGAGAACCCTGTTGAACTTAATAAGCCATCTGAGGCGCGATTCGATATCCCTAAAGATGTTCAGATCACAAAGGATGATCCACTGTCTATCCCCGATCTAGTCATCACGGGTGTTTCGAAATCGTTCATCACACAAAACTCTGCTAGCAAGGAAAGACAAAACCTCACAGCTGTCATCTCTAAGGGCAAGATTACCTGTCTCGGGGCGTGTATCGAAGAACTACAGACCGCCCAAGACGGCGGTGCCAGGACCATCGACCTTGAGAACGGGTACATCACTAAACCATTCACCGCGTTCGGCTCTCTAATTGGCCTCAACGCGATTGATGCAGAGCAAAACACCGACAACGGCGGAAGCCCGGATGTCTTCAGCCGTGGCGTCGACGGCCTCGCTTTGGACACCAAGAAACTACATTACGCGCAAAAATACGGCGTCACACGCGCCATTACATCTCCCAAGTACTCTTCGGCGGCAACGCATCAAGGCACCAGCGTTGGCTTTCGTACCAGTGCCAAACACTCTCTCGTGAAGGGCGCCGTGTTCGCCGACGACGTCGCGGTACACTACACACTTGACGTGAACGCAAAGAGCGGCAGTACTTCTATTTCTAACGCCGTCAGCTCGCTAAGACGTAAACTCCTCGACGCCGTTGAGTCTAACACAACCGCCGGCGACCCATTTTCCGAAAGCGCGTTCCTGCAAAAGGTTGTTAAAGGATCCTTACCGCTGGCCATCACCGCGCAGAACGCAGATACCATCGCCACCATTCTCAAGGTGAAGAGCACGGTTGACAGCGCCATCGCTTCTGTAGGCGGTGATGGCACCATCAGGCTAGTCATCATCGGCGGCGCCGAGTCGTTCATCGTAGCAGACGAGCTCGCCGCCGCCGGTGTCGGCGTCGTGCTCAGCCCGTTCCTTTCTTACCGTAAATCGTGGGACGAAAGACGTGCTCTCACCGGTGCGCCGCTCACGAATGGCACGGCTGTGGATCGCCTTATCGAGGCCGGTGTACTTGTCGCAA
Source organism: Xylaria digitata (assembly GCA_022495195.1). Taxonomy (NCBI): domain Eukaryota; kingdom Fungi; phylum Ascomycota; class Sordariomycetes; order Xylariales; family Xylariaceae; genus Xylaria; species Xylaria digitata. Next base: position 60,736 of record MU377079.1, read on the forward strand.
TTGGCCTCGAGGAAGACTGGGTTGTCCGGGATTTGGGATTACTGGCTGGCATCGCGTACAAGAACGGTGGAGCTAAGATCGACGAGGGCCAGGCGTTGGATCTCGTGGGAGCTAATGTGTACAAACTACTCGGTCTCGAGGACAGCGAGACGAGTCGCGACGTCGATGAATTTGTGGTGTTCGAGGGTAGCCCTCTGGAGGTCGGTGCCCGCGTTCGCGCTGTAGCCGACGGGTTGGGCGAGGTCAAGGTTTTTGAATATGAATGATGGGAATTGCAATATCGAATACCAGGCGGATCATACATATTATAATGCAATTATATAGTCGCTAGCAACATATAAAGTAAAACGGCAGTCATAATAATCCCAGACATACATAAAATCAACATCTTAACGTTGGTCTGGTCTTCAAAGAGCGACAGGAGCTTCTCGGTTTCATTAGATGGAGTACGAACGGTGTGCGTATAGGGATTCCTATAGTTTTTTCCCTCCCAACAACACCCTAGCTAGCATTCGCAGCCTCGAGATTGGAGGGAACTCTACCCTACTAGCTTAATGCATCCGTGGTCACTTGAAAGGGAGTTTATTATTGCCGCGCTCTTCCTTTGGCGCAAACGGTTATTCAGCGATCCAGCCTAGCTAGAGCTTGAGAGTCTATATTGTACTGTTAATGATGATACAGTCGCCCCCTTCATGCCTGGACGTACATGCAAGTAAGAAACGAGGGGTATAATTCCTCCAAGTTGTTACAAAAGTGAGTTCGCGTAGAAGGTTTCTCTGGTATACACATCACTGGTATTTGCTCGTCGTACAAAGCTATAAAAAGTCGTGGCGTGTTACGACCTTGCTAAGTCTATCAACTTTTTCGAATTCCTTTAGGTTCGTCTCATCTTTAAACTAAGCCTTGCCGTCCTGTCCAACACTGGCAGCGCTAATCTTGGCGCTAGCTGCATCTTGGGTTTTTGCAGGTTCTTCGGTGGCTTTGGGTTTCCCAGCCGCCTCCAGTGCAGCGGAAACTGCACCGGCGGGTGCATCGGCAATCTCGTTGACCTCGGCATTCGTCAATACGTCGCTGATGCGCGAACCTCGACTAGACATGAGGATTGTCATGGGGCCGCGGAACTGCAGGAACAGCCTATCGCCCCAGATTGTGCGACGAGCCGCTGTTCGCAGGTTATAGAATACCCGCGCAAGAAATTTGTAGACTTCGGTCTGTCGCATATTCTGAAAGAATTTTGTTGTTTCCAGCCATGTTGTGACGGAAGGGATCTGGAATCTGATGCTTGAGCTCTTGAATCGGAAAGGCAGAGGCGGCTGCTTGGTAATTGTGTAGGCTACCACATTGGCAGGATGGGCCACGAGCTCCTCGCCATCGCCCAATGTGAGCTGATATATGTGACCCGGTGCCGAGAGCGCAGCAAGGCCGCGACCTGTCAACTCGGAGGAGCCCCAATGGGCAAGAGGAAGCTGGTGCTGGATTCGAGGAGTTACAGCGAGGGTATAGCCAGTCCACGCAAGCAGGGCTTTCCTCTGGGATACGATCCAGTCCGTAGTCCCATCTAAACGTAATATGGAGAACGTGGTCGTTGGCGATTTCGTAGATATTAAAGCAGTGAGCGGCGTAGTTGAAGTTATTCGTTGGTATAGAAAGGGTACGCCAGTGACAGCTCGTGTGAATGGAGAGAGGATTGAGAGGGTCGATTGCGCCTAGCATTCTAGTTAGAGGAATGCGACTAGAATGCTACGAGTTTAGTAGTGGTTGCTTTCTCACATTCTGTGCTTTCCCTGATACAGCAACGAGGGTACCCCGTCGAGTGAAGAGTCTCTGAGAGGCGGACAGCGTTACCGAGAGGAGCGAGTATGGCGTCCCCAGAACTTCAAAACGAGCGTCTGCATTCCCGGGTTAGAACAGCCCGTTATCACGACAAACGATGAATGTGGAACAGCGTATGTGGGTATATGAGGGTATGGGTGTATGTGTGCGCGCGCGTACCGGCAATATCTCTAGAGGCATCGACATGCGAGAGAAAAGGATCTCGAGGTGAAGACGAATTGGCATCGGTTGTCGGTGCTGCGCTAATTTGAAGAGCTCTGCATTGCCGGCAGACGTAGCTGCTTCTCGTGCTAAACAGGCCTAGCTGGCCATTTCTGACCAGGGAAGAAGCAACACCGCGCATTGCGGCGGCTAGAGGGTCATATGGTGGTTTGACGCTGTCTTGTCGTCGTGAAGCTTGTTGACGCAATTCCTCTCGATAGTGGCCGAGATTCGCTATCGACAGCTCGATACAGGTACCCACTAAAACCCACAAGGCTTTCTAACTGCATATACTCCCTTACTACATAATACTATATAAAATAGCCTACATCCTAGATCTATACCCGATATATGTACCAACCTATTATTGAATTATTTACAACTAACTTGGAAATACGACTATCTTGTACCTTAGGTAGCATGTTCTAAATTCTATCTCTATGAATGTTCTATAATGAATTCGTATAACTATGCTTGGTTTTTAGGCATTCCAGATGATTGTCCCTCAAGTGTAGACGAAGTTGCCTGTCGCTTTGTTGTCTCATAACAAAGGTTAATAGGATATTTATTGGAGGTCAAAGCTTCGGTTGATTTCCTTTACCAGCGTGCTTCTATTTCAGGCCTTTGAGAATTCAAGAGGCCGAAGACTCCAAGTAAATAGCCTTTCCTCAGTTTTTATAATCCCGAAAAACTTCCCTGTACAACCCGTCCACCAAACCATCATCTCGGAGGAATACATTCATTCATTATGAAGTCCAACATAAAACTCACCGTATACCTTACTACCGCCATTATGAGCGAAGCACTAGCGAAGAGGCAAGGCGATATTAAGCCTGCGGGGTTAGCAGGAATATACGATGCCACATTCATACGTGCTGTACCCCAATATAACGAGATATCATTCACGAATGAATGGCCGCTATGTAATTTACACGATACGGCCTCGGGGTCGGGAAATGAATCAGTTGATACGCCGTATTGCGACCGGCAATAAATCAGCGTCACTGATTCAGATAAAAGGTGAAACCAGAGCGCACACTAAAAGTTGTGGGAGGAAACACTAGTTAGAATGGATGCTCTAAAGTTCGCGGGGAGCTGGCTATTTACCACCAGGCACATATTAAACATAAGCTTATCAAGCCCTGTCAGAACAAGTGATTCGGGCTTTTTAATAACATAAGACTTCAATCATCAGAGTTTCACTGCATGAAGTTAGCTGTAAGGTCAGCTGTCAACCCGTTAGCCCGTTTACCATGCACGTCAGGTCAGATTTAGGACAGCCTCCGGACCCAAGGCCACGGTTCGCCGGCTCTGCATACCCGAACACTATTTATGTTCACGATAGTAGCCGCAGATCTTATCGAATGAAATGTCTAGTGATTATGATATAGGGGAAAACGCGCCATCGCTTCCAACTATTCTCGTTATAGTTGCTACTATACTATATAGTATAATAGAACCGTGTGAATACGTCAAAATCTCCTTGGTGTATTAATAGCTAACTTCTTCAAACTAAATCTTAGACTAGACTAGACTAGCGTAAGTATTAGTGTAGAGCAAAATGACCTAAGCTCGCCCTTCAACCCAACTACCACCCTCCTCCATCAGTTACTACAGTAGTAAAACTGCCAGCGGGTATAACGGACTTTACCACTCCATTTCATATTACAAAGTCAATATGTATTTGGCTTAACTCAGTTGCCATGATATATCGTCGCTATTTGACGGCGCTGTAAGCTCTCACAACTAGCTCTTACGGCGTCTGGTTACACAGGGCTGGAATGATGATGATTAGGACTTTACTGTTGTTGGTGACATGCTCAGCTTAGAATACGATACAAGATGGGGCACGACAAAACTACAGTGGAGAAATCGTGCGAATCAGTGGCATCTCTTCAGTAGACTAGCCTCTAGACTAGATACTGGACATAATCGATCTCCGGGTGCTGCCCCGGCTAATAAGGCTCGGATTTAGAAGCCGTTGCTAGTCGCTCAACTCGGCCGATGAAGGATCTCCTCTTTAAAAAGCTTCAAATGTTCCTAGTGCCACGCCAAGGCTTCGGCCCTTCGCTCTTTCGCATAACGGCCGCTTGCATAGCACCCCATCAAGCCCTTTTATCACGTACCATAGCAGTAAGACAATCGTTTTCTCAAAGGGCCATAACACTTTAGTAGTCATAGAATCTTAAAATATGCCGACTCTATACGCCGCGTTGACTCATACGCGTCAGCTCAACAACTCTGGCCGATGAATTAGTTACAAATCGTAGAATAAAAAAAATAGGTTCCCAACTTTTCGCATCGTAACACCGAGTCGGCTAAAGGGTCTCCGAAAGTGTTTACAGGGTACCCCAAACATAGGGTCCAATTCGGCCGTGCAAACGACTTAGAGTAATCTGGTGTGTATCATTCATAAAAGTAACTGCCGTGAATCTGTTTGAGTCGTGCCGGCATAACCGTTCAACTTCAATAGTCTCTTCACGTGTTCCTCGCAACGACATCTAGCGAGTGAGAGCCTAACCTTACCCAAACAGGGTCGGTAAATCAATTAAACTACATTCCCCAGGAAACATAAGACATCTCAATCCAACCGCCGCAAGTGTACCTATTTGACAGGATAATACAAACGGCAAACAGCGACAATGCACGACTCGGACAAAGAGTCATCTGCAGTCCGTCAGGGCCAATATTTCGATATATCGAACAAAGCTGAAGATCAAACGGCAGACTCATCGGAGAGAACCTCTATAGAACAAACGTCGATAAGGCAGACATTGTCTAGGGAAATTTCGAAAAATGACCCGGAGAAAGACGGCGCAGAAATATCATCACTGCCCGCTTTTGCCCCGGGATTCAACCCGGACGAATTCCCAGATGGTGGTCTAGAGGCTGTAAGTATTTCCTAGATCCATAGTTTCCGTGTGTTATGTCTTGTCGGAGGCGAAACCCCCGTTTTATAGCATCGATCTAAAAGATTCCGTAGACTCTTAAGATCCAATGCTCCTGTCGAGATGTTTACTTACAGTATCTGTTATAGTGGCTAGTCATCTTAGGCGGGGCGCTGATTTTGTTCTCCTCATTCGGCCTCGTCAACTGCTCCGGCGTCTTCGTCGAGTACTACGCCACTGGGCCGTTGTCCGACTACAGCTCCTCGGACATAACATGGATCACCTCGCTGCAAGCCTTCCTCGTCACGGGATCCAATCTCGTCGTGGGCCGCCTATTCGATAGCTACGGAACTCGTTGGATTCTACCGATCGGTACCATCATCTATTCATTCGGTCTCATGGTCCTCTCGCTTTCGACCAAGTACTATCAGATCGTCCTATCGCAGGGTATCGTCTGCGGCATCGGGGCTGCTATTGTATTCAACTGTGCCAGCAACTCAGCCATCACTTGGTTCTATAAATATCGAGCCGCTGCCCTAGGTATCGTGGTGGCGGGCTCGTCGATCGGCGGTATCGTCCTGCCTATCCTAATGAGCCATCTCATACCAAAAATCGGCTTTCCTTGGACAGTACGCATTCTCGGGTTCATCGTGCTCCTATTCTGCGGCGTCGCCTCCTTCACCGTGAAGTCTCGCCTGCCGCCTCAGCCGAAGCCGTTTCACTTTGTTGAGCTCGTTAAGCCATTCAGTGAAGTGAGGTTTGCGCTTGTGGTCGTGGCGTCCTTCTTTTTCTTCTGGGGCTTGTACTTGCCTTTCAACTACCTCAATATCCAGGCCCAGCAGCAAGATGTGAACCCAACACTAATTCCTTACTTATTACCAATTGTGAATGCGGTCAGGTAAGAAAACCTTAGTAAATCCTCTTAGTATTTGATCCATATTGATATATGACGTACTAGTATCCCCGGCCGTATCATTCCTGGCATTCTCGCCGATCGTATAGGTCGTTTCAACATGATGATCATAATCGCCACGCTCTCGAGCATCGTCACGCTCGCGTTATGGGTTCCGGGCAATACGACGGCCACGACCATCGCATTCGGCGCGGTCTACGGATTCACGTCGGGCGCCTTCATCTCACTAGCTCCAGCCGTTATCGCGCAGATTAGCGACATACGCCAGATCGGCGCCCGAAGTGGCGTCTTTCTGTTCGTCAGTTCCCTAGGCGCTCTCACTGGCGCCCCTGTCGGCGGCGCTATTATCACCGCTCAAAACGGCAAGTATCTGGGTCTCAAGCTCTTCACCGGCCTCACGATAGGCTTTGCCGCCATGTTCCTGGTGCTTGCGCGCGCGGTGCAGGTGAAGTTCCGGATCGTGAAGATCTAGAGCGAACAGGGATGAGCGAACCAACGTACATTTTTGAACTAATTCATTTTAACCTTCATTGGCATATATTGAATACGGAGATCGGATTAGAGCTAGAACTTATCATTTAATCATGGATCCGTGTTTGTATTGCATACAGGCCGGCTTGCATGGCATGATAGAATAACATAATAGACACTAGCGGCGGCCTTTTGTTTAAAAAGAATGGAAAGGAATTTAGATGAAACAGCGCCGGTTCGAGCAGGCCGTGGTGTACGATATTGCTCTGCAGAAAGGGATGAGCCAAGATACGAGATGGATGGTCATTAACGATTTGCTATGACTCCATTGCCGCTTCTAATACATTGTCTACTCTCTTATAAATGAATATGTAAACAAGCAGTTACTGTTAATACAACCTCACCTAAGATAACGAAACCATGAGACGAGGACCAGCCGCGGTGGACGACCAATAATCAACCTCATCAAATAACATATGTGCGTATGCCAAAGAGTCGCGGTAATATCTCGTTAAGGAAATATAATGGCATCACTTCACTTAAGAAGTTGCCTGCCGCTTTCACACTTTTCTTAGGTCGCGATTATCTAAGAATTTATACTCCGGAAATCGGGTTTAGATTCGATTAATCCTTGCCGCCCCAAGGCCTGGAGTCCAAGCGTTCTAGTCAGTGACCACGCCCGCCAAGGCTGTTCTTAACGTGGTTGCCCATCAGCTGACGCCTACGGCAACTCTACACTCCAGCCGGCAGGCAAAGGCAAAGCAGTATATCTAAGGGGTAGTTGCGCAAACTAGGAACAATGCTATAGTTTCAGAACTATAGCAGAGCTACAGCGTTCCATTTCTACTAGGCGGGCGCATAAAGAAACACGGAATACTATAGAATTCCAAATTCACATATCTTTTACGATGTAGGCGTGATCATTTTAAATGAACTTTTTACCGCGCATTTCTTTTTTCTAGCTACCAATAGTGCCCAAAGTATGATATCCCCAATCGAACACGACTCTCCGTAACCAACTTCCTTATTTCACAGTCGTTTGCGCTGCGAAACTTAGTCTCGCTTCGTCATACACTTAGTCCCAAGTATGAAACTCTCACCTAACGACTTGGCAGGGATGGTGCACGGCCTTCAGCAAAACGCCGGATATAAAGCATTATGCTATTAGCTGTCGCGTTTCTTTCTTTGTGTGATGCGGTGCCTGGCTATCCTCTTCCGGCTCGATGGCCGCGGCTTTTCGCCATGCTCTCTGTCAAAACACATGTGATCGGTCTAGAGGAGGCGAGAATGGAGCCTCGATAGCACCGATCCTATCGACTACACTATCGAGGCCAGGGGTGCGCTAGAGGAATGGGGTACGTTGTCTAGGCTCGCTACACGCAGCCTATATGCGTTTGATGCGGCTCCCAGTGTAACCAATAGAGGAGGCGAAGGAAGTAGCTATAGATTTCCTAAAAGGAAATTTACTTTCCTAGATCCGTTCCGGTTTTTTTCGGGGCCCTCGGGAAAACCCTTGCGTTAGGTATAGCCATCTTAACGCCAGAGCGGATAAGCAAAGTTCTTTCTTAGTATTGTCGATCGTCGTTATCCATCGAGAAAGATATGAATACTTGGAGAGTTTTGCGGTCGTGTATCAGGCAAATCTAGTACGCTTAAAAGCCACCATATAATGTGTGGAGAAAGAGGCCAAGTGAGAATCTGTTTACAATGGCTGTTCATTGTATGGTGAAAGAAACGTGGTCTCTACTAGGTCGTGTATGTACAGATCCGCCCTCAGTAGTCTCAGTAGTGACGGAGATTTCCTGACGCCTGTAGATCTTTAACGGCACATTGTCGTTGAAATACTTCATATCCTCCTGACTATCCAACGGTCCAAAGTCGGTTTCAAAATCCATCCCCCTGGATCCTCGAGAGATGACCGTATTGTGGTTGATATTCTTCGCATTATGCCCATAAGCCGCTGCTAAACCAGCCGGTGTGTCGGCCTTGGAGGTAGGCGATCCGCGGGACGTGGTCAATCTAAAGGCAAAACGCACCGTCGTCCATAGGAACGGTATATTTGCGACGATGAGCGCCGTCGAAGACTCGCGGACGTACCAGTATACCCAGCTGTCACCGAAGGGCTCAGTGAAGCTGTAGAATTTATTCGCGATGGCGGCACCAATCTGAGTGGCGTCTTATATTAGTTTATGTTATGGTATCAAAGGTGCGATGTTGTTGGAAAGATTCCATGCTAATTTCGTCCTAACCGGTATGGAAGAAAGGGAATGTTCGACTTACTGTGAAGAATCCAAGAGCAAAAACACCACAGAGGACAACTTTCTTTTTCTTGGCAATATTTATTTGGAGGAATACAGGCAGCGGTATCAGGATGATAAATAGATCCGACGAGATGTTGAAGACTGCATTGGTAATAAGGTGGTTCGTTGCCGCAGAGCATTGAACTGGGTTTATAGAGTTAGCATAGGCAGTTATTAGTATAATGTGAACGGCGTGCAGGTATTAAGGAAATTTCCACATACTGCTGTTAGGAGGGACTGCCCAATACTCGCTAAACGGTCTGCACCATACACCGAAGTATAATATCTATGTGATCGGAAGTCAGTTTCGTTTCAGATGACGGTGTTAGATCGCTTCGACACCGTTAAGCCTAGCCGGAGTAGGTAATATTTCAATATACCTCTTTCCCAGGGTCTAAGAAAGAAATCAGCGGTTACTCACCTCCATCAAGACGAAGCCAAACACCGTGAAGCCTGCAGCAAGCTTCATACATAATTTTTGGGTTTTGCTGAACCTGTTGAATCAATTAGCCGAGATCCCGCGCGGCAGATGAAGCCACTGACGTTAAACGGCTATACATAAGCAAGAGGCACGCCTTAACTAGCCATATGGTGAGGATCTGCATTTGCTCAACCACCAAGACCAGCTTGGAGCCAAGCGTCCTCTCCTCAATATCCTCCGGGGTGAGCGACGGGGGATGGTCAGGATCAATCAGATTGCTCTTTTTAGTAAATAGGAAGTTCAGTGCAATGAGGAGAGCAAGGTCCGATGCTAGGGCTACAAGCATCAAGATATCGTCGGCTTGAAACTTCCTGAACGACCCTAAAAGTATTTTGCGAGATCCACTACAGCGACGAGGTGAGCATGACGTTGAGGGTATCAGCCAAAGAAGAAAGATAGAGAAACTTACATTCTTGCCATCACCACCAACAACGTGATGGCGAACCATATCGCGCACTCCACGATTAAAGACACTGCCATCGCGACGGAACTCTCGGATGGATGACCGTGATGGTAATGAAGACCAAGTATCAACGCCGAGTTATGAGATTCGAGATTGAGATGTGGCGCGCATGGGGTAATCGGTTCCTAAATATGTCGGGCTATCTTTGGCAATGATGGATGGCGAATGGCTTGCTCTCAACCGAACATCCTTGCGCGACTGTGGAGAGGAGGAGATTGAGGCCGTCATAAAATCCCCAGGTGGAGGGAAAGCCGGAGTGTTTTCAACGACAGAAAGGCTAGCAGATGGCGCCAGTTTCTCTCGTTTTTATTATATGGCAATATAGGGCAGATGGGGCCAGCTCTGCGGGTGACGCAGTATTCTGGACCTCCAAGGCATTTAGTCCAGGGGAGAAGACTCCTTGGAATTCGCCCGACATGAAAATGCTGCGTGCGCCAGACAATCGCGATTCATTAGGGCCGCAGTAGTTTAAACTCAAATGGGAAAGATAGAAGTGCCAATCCGTGCCAGCCCGATTCTAGCAAAAGCGCTAATAGGATTCCAACTTATACCCATATAATTGGGAGCCAATGCCCTTCTCAGGATCGGTAGGCGTGAAACTATACCGCACTATCTTGAGTCCACATACGCTCGAAAGTGTTTAGAACCGTCCGGTCTAAAGGCTCTCTCACCGAACTTTTCGCCGGTTCGAGGCAAAAGATGACATCACCTCTATTTACAGTCAACAAACATATCGGGGGGGTATTTTGTTCTCGTTTAGTATCTGTAAATACCATTAGCCGCGCCCTGATTCGCGTTGATTGTGAAGATTCACTCATGGGTAGTCAGCCATGGCTGTGTACGAGCCGGGACTTAATCGCACGTGCGTAATGCACAACATAACACCAACCTAAGCTGATACCCTTGGCAATAAGCTGGTTATCGAACCCAATCGTCTGGGACACCGAGCGCCCTTGATGCCACAGCTCATGCTAACATATTCTAGTCTAGCTTAATAGACTAGCATCATAAGCAGTAACCCGTTCCCCTGCTGATCAGCATATAGTACGTGGCGTAGATAGGTCAGTGCTCAGATAGGTACAATCGGAACGCGACATGCAGCCAGGATTTACCTGCATCGCAACTTGGACCAAGATAGGAAAGTGAGTCCTATGAACGGTAGAAAGTCGCAGCTAATAAACTCTTTATTTAGGCATTGAGTTTCTTTAGAAGACTCAGCTGCCATGTGGTGTACTGTTGCTACGAGACGACGTTTTGGGCACGTGGAAATCCATCCCGCCCATAACCGATCCTCGGCTGGGATTCACTCTTCTACCAGGGAAAGAGCATACGCTACTGCAGTCACTCTAGGCCTACGAGCGCCGGGAGCTTGGTATTGAATTCTTTGGGCAAGTCTGTCACCAGAGCCTAGCACAACCTAGGGGGATTACTAGAGATCTCGCTGTGCTGTATCTAGAGTATCGAACAAGTCTTTCGTTTTCCGCAATTTACTCCAATACCGTACGTATCGGGCAGCATACGCCGATAGTACATTTTCAACTGCTCCGTAGCGTCATTCTCATTGATATATTAGCTTCTCTTCCTCCTCCTACAATAGGATTGGCACGCTTTGTAGTGAACTACCTAGTAATAGATCTTGGCGACGATTTAAATCATAAGCTGAATAGTCGCCTTAGACCATTTAGAGTATTGTCCCTCGTAAAATCCGTCGGCTAAGCTACACTACGTAGGAGTACAGGCGATGGATTCCATTATACCGCTTCGATAATGAAGCAGTATTATAGAGAAGGAAACGCTCCAGAAAGCCGACGACTCTAGCGTAAAACTAGGTAAGGTACAGGTGGTATGTCTATTCCCAATGCATAAGCAAGATCATGACATTATTGGATTGAAAGTTCGGGAGTAACGTGACCAACAGGTCCGTGACGGAAATAAGTGCTTATCCGACTTATGAGCAACAAGAAAATATTAGGCAGGTGAGTTGTAAAGAAGCATATTCAGCATATAGAAGATCTCGGTCCCGAAGGACGTTACAGTACACACCGGATCATCATCGTCCTTCTATTTTTGTAACACGCCAGCAGCCGTCTCCCCCTCTCGATAGATTTTCCCATTTAGAGTTCACATCATATAGAGGACTTCTGTAACTACTTGCTCCTGGCAAGCTCTCCGGAAAGATTTGAAAATCGAATTGACATCTTTTGACCTCAAAGTTGTTAGAAAGGAAGCAGTCGCGCATCTCCACGCTATCTATGTAACCTTTATCCTTTCTACCTACACCAATTACTCTTCCATCGCATGACTCTCTCTCTCTCTCTCTCTCTCTCACACACACACACACACGCAACCTATTACCTTAATCATGAAACCATACCAGACCGAGCGCCTTACTAAAAACCCTGTTTCTTCTTTGCCCATACAGTCACACCTTCACCTATCGCTACCGTGATAATGATATACTAAAGCCGTCTTTCTCCCTTCATCTGTATATTTACACTTCCCTTACCACCCTGCTATCGCTATGAGTGGCGTTTTATCTGAGACATTCATCACTTTGGTGGCTGATGTACACGAACATTTGTCCGATCCACGTGCAGGCTCCTTTTCCATGTTTGACTTCGAGACACGCATATTAGCCAGTCCCACTTGCACAATTTCATTGATGTAAACTGGGAGGAAATACGCACTAAATCGATGATGATGATTCATTATGATACAAGGAGCGCCTCAGAGAGGAAGAGGCGAATTTATCAGTGGTTGCCGATAGTGAATTTAATCTACAACAGTCCTCGTTTTTTAAGCATTACATGTTCATGATAATCGTGATCGTATATTCGGAGAAGCTTGGGAGACGCTCGAAATTACCGGGCCAGAATTTCGCTTCAACCTCGAAATAATGACCACCAATGGACCCGAAAAAGGAGACAAAGGTATGTAAACTTAAGTCAACATACTCGGGTACCAAAACTATATGCCCTTTCGGTTAGACGAGGACCCCTACTTACCGCGAATACAACCGTAGTCTCTTGGAACTGGGGAGGGGGTGCTCCCGGCGGTACGGTTGCGGAGACAAAGGACCAAGGCGAAATCGCGATCAAATCAAAGCGCGGTAACACAATCAAGAAGAACGCATCACCTGATAATCCAGCCGTACGCATCAAGAGATCCGGAAATGATGTAGTCAAGCGAGCTTCGGAGTTGAATGTAGAAGCCAAGGCCTCTGAACACAAGAATAAAGATGATAACGGCAGCAAAAGTGGTGGCAAACGCAAAGCCGAGAGCCAGGAATGTGCAAAAGCCGATGCCGACGAAGCCGATGATGATCCTAAAAGGGCTAGCGACCCGGAAGACGTGCACACGATAAACAAGCAAGGGAAGGAGGTAAGAAAAGGCGGCAAAGATGCCAATAAAAGGCAGAAGATCTTCAGAGATGGAGATGTGAAGGGCGAAAACGAAGGCGAGGCGGAGGCAAAAGAGACAGAGGAAGAAGAGAAAGGGACAGAAGAGGTGGGAGAAGGAAATCAAGAAGCGGATACAGACGAGAATATTAAGCGGACCAACACCAACAAGCAATCCAGCACCAAGAAAGCTAGAGTTGGTGAGGTTAAGGACGAGGACGAAAGCTCAGTAGAACCACCACAGGACGAGAACCAGGTGAGCGCAAGGACTCGGAGTCATGACAAAGCGACATGAGCTCCCAATATTGTCAAGCCGGATCGATGGTTTGGTGTAATGCAACTTATTATATGGGAGGGCTAAATATGCATTTGCGGTATCTTGTGTGAGAGGAGTGACGTTTAGGCCGAAAACAACATCAGAACACATTTAAATTGACCTTTCACTGCACATCAATGACATGACATTAGACGTCGCCATCGTTTTGATATTGCGACAACCTATAGCTCTGGATCCCTTTCGCGCGCGACGCTTCGTAACAGGGCCCAAGAGTGTGTGCCTTTTAGTTTTAACTAACCGTCACTTCAAGTTGCATTATCCAACGTTCCGAAGTGCTATGCATTCGTCGCGATATCGTTATACGGATTAGTAGGTGGTTTTTTCCACCTCCCTCTCACCTTCCCTTAAATACGGGTTTCCTCTTCTCTTTAAAAGCCTCGAGGGCCTCATCTCGATCCTCGCTCTTTACAACTCGTTGATACATGGCATTTTCGACCTCCTCTCGGGCCCAACTCACAGCCTGCAAACCGGCCCTTATAGCAATCGGACCGCCCTCACAGATCTCACCCGCAAGCCTAACAGACTCGGCTAACGCTGCTCGTCGCGCCCTCGTGAGTAGTCCCTCGTCTACCTTTGAGTCAGCCCTTTGCGCAGTATTGTCTTGTTCCTCCTGCTCCGGTAATACCTCAACAAGCCGGTCGGCAATGCCAAGGAAATACGCCTCCGGTGCGGAAACCCGACGGCCAGTCAGCACGAGGTCCCTGGCGCGCGGGAGTCCAATTAAAGCAGGCAGCCGGTATGTGCCACCTGCACCTGGTATGATACCGAGACGTGTCTCGGGCAAACCGACGGCGGCGGTCGAGGCTAGGACGCGGAAATGGGTGCACAAGGCGAGTTCTAAGCCACCACCAAGCGCTAATGACGCGATGGCAGATATGGTCGGGATAGGCAAGGTGGAGAGGGACGAGAATGTGCCACGGAGGTCGGCGAGGAATTGAGTGGTTCTGAGGGAGGGAAAGAATTAGTCAGTCTGACTGGGTGCGCCATGATGAAAAGGGTATAGGCTCACTCTTCTTGTGTGAAGCCTCGCCTCTCCTTCAGATCTGCGCCGGCGCAGAAACTCGCATCGACAGCGCTCGATAATATCAGCGCCCTGGTCGGGCCCTTCTGGTCCACTCCAGCTGCGCCTCCAAACCGCGGCTGTATGGGTTTCTCCTCGCCCTCGGGGGTGTATTGCGCATGGACGTCGTCGACCTCGGCCCGTAGTGCGGCGAGTAGGGCTTTTGAAATGGCATTCCGCGCTGCTGGGCGGTTGAGCTCGAGTATACGGATGTGTCCTGAATTTGGCGCAGGCAGATTTACAACGTTGATTAAAGGGCCGGTGGCATCACTCGAATACGGCCGCACCAGGCGGAATGCGGGAGCAACCAGTCGGATTGTCGGTCGGAGTGGCATGACGAATATAGTCTCGCAATGAATGTTAAATGAGAATGATGTTGTATAGCTTGTCCTGCTCGACAGGTTTCGTCATTACGGCGACGCTCTGGAGCGGTTAACCGCGGAATTGATTATCCATCTAAAAGTAGGTACTCACTTTAAGCCGAAACACCACCCTGCACCAAAGTCAATGATGGATAGGTAGGTACCTACTAACCTACTCAACAGTCAAAATCGACTTCGGAGGAGAATCATAAGTCTTTGGTTCTATATTAAATCCTCGGGCTTGTTAGAATTGAATGCCAATCTTTCCTCTTGACATAATGCTATACGTGTAATACAGTGCATCAAGTTCCCCGAGAAGAGGGGAAGTACTACAGTGCTGGTTCGCTCATGATGACGCTAACATGCGCCTTGCGTTCTTACATCAGAACCCCCTCCCCACTTCCTCATTTTGAGACAATCGAGTATGCAAAAGAGCATAGCTATTATTTTCGTATTATCCGGCAAAAGCTAGAGCATACGTACTGTGATATCGATACGAGTGTGTTTGCTAGAAATCAGCATGGCTAGCGAGGCGATACCACCTGAAGCTATTGAGTTCGCCACGCGAATGTACAATGCTGCAAGAGAAGGCCAGATAGACATTTTCAAGGAAGCATTACCAGCCGGCCTGCCCGCGAATTTGACCAACGACAAGGGCGATACGCTGGTATGTTCTCATGTTCAGTAGCGGCTGTCGTGGTTGCTGACAGAGCAATCTTATAGTTGATGCTTGCCGCATATTACGGACACCCAGAGCTCGTGAAGCTACTAATCCAGCACGGCGCTGATCCAAACCGTCTGAATGATAGGGGACAGAGCCCGATTGCGGGTGCTGTCTTCAAGAAGGAGGACGCAGTAGTCGAAGTAAGCCGACGCCAATTCGGCGGAGATGTGAATGTCGCGATCGCTAACAAAGTGACTCTTAGGCATTGCTCGAGGGAGGCGCAGACCCTGAATATGGGTCACCATCCGCCGTTCAATGTATAGCCATGTTCAAGCAACAAGATAAATGGGGAGCTAAATTTGAGGCTGCGCCTGGGAAGGGCAAGGCGCCCAGTTTATAGATACTCGAGGCACATCGAAATTACTGTATATCACTACTTATGGTACTTATGACCCGATCAGATAGCTCTAAATCGCCAAAATGTGATGACGGAGAAGGGAGGAGAGGAGGAGGATACGAATTGAGTAGAAGAGACGTCATAACGGCCCGGCTAGTAGAGTATCTAAACTCTCGGTATGAGATTCCAATAATACTAGGCCGAAATCTCGATAGAACTTATTAGCATTCTGTTCAATTAGCATGAATACAAGTACTATTTACTTCCGGCAGGCAACCGTCACTCTGGAATAACTTTCATAAAGGTCCATATATTATGATTTAGCTCGGCAGCTATTTTATCATAGTTAAGATCGATTATTTACTAACCTTACCATATATGAGTTACGAGCGGCCAAGACGTCACGACATTATCACGCCAAAGCCTTTTTAAAGCTAGAGAAGACAATTCGTTAATTCAGATTATTATTTAATGTTGGTAGAAAAAGCTGATATATTTCTCTTTTTCTCCTGTGTGATGCAGGACAATTGTGTCCTAGAATGAGGCACTATCCTAATTACCCTGACCTAGCCTCCTGTTAATAGTCCTCAATAAATACATGCTTTACCAAGAAAAAATTCATTGGAAGCATACTAATCTACCATAGAAAACTACAAATGTATGAGACTCAAAATCAGAGAAATAAAATAATCATGTTCTTGTAATACCGGTACTGGGTCCGCTCCTAGCTCCAGATGCCCATCAACGGCTTTCAACCCCTCACGCAAAGGGCTAATTGATATACTTCGGTAGAGCACTCTGGCACCATCAATCCTTGTTTGCACTCAATTGGCAGCCGTGATTTCTCACCTAAGCTTCTTTCTCCGCACGTCTCCAATCCCAAATGCCCTGGCAACTTTCAATCCGATTGCCTATTGTGGCAGGTAGTGGTGATAATAGGCATCTTGGCATGGCTGGGGTCGTCTTTTAGATGCTCGCCCCCCGTATTACAAACATTGCTCTTTGAACGAACTGGGCAGCTCTCAACACAGAGCTGCCGCAATAGCAGCCCTAAGCCATCGGCGGCGGTCGGGGATTGGATGGATTGCATCTATATACAGACCTACAAATGGATCTCCTATGAGATACACGATATCATCGTTATCAGCTTTAGTAATGGGTCTACAAGCTGCATATACGGTAGGTATGCTTCCCCAACCTCGCAGATTGGAGTCGGCCTTAGACGGCACATTGTGGACAATGACGCCTTGGGTAGTACTAAAAGCTCCTGTGTTCCCGTGATAAGAGTTTCCTCTGCTCACTCCCACAACTTGTGCCTCGCTTGTGTGCTGCCGAGGCGACTTGTCAAGAGACAATTCTGTCGCCAGAGCTCAATTGATGAAAATGAGCCTGAATATCGGCCGTAGCATTCGCCGCCGGATGGCCGCTCAGGCCGTCCTGTCTGGTTCAATGTTGACTAGTTACGTGACTGCGGCACCACGTCTCTCACAGAACGACCCTTTCGCAGTACTCGATCCACAGAACATCGTTCTTCCGGATAACATGACCTGGGCCGATTACGTGGCGCCCCCGGGTACCACCTGGTCGGACCCTAGCCGAAAGGGTTCCGAACGGAACTTTGACATCGCCCTTGTCGTCGTCGACTACCCAGACAGACCCTTCGTCATAACTCAAGAACCGGGATCTACGCCCTTCAAAAACCCACAACCCATTGTGTCAGGTCTGAGTCGCGATGAGGTGCCTACTTTCTATCGCGATTTCCTAAACAAGCCTAGCGAGCTCAATCGCATGCATACTCTCCATGAATACTGGATGGAAGATTCTGGTGGCCGTTATGGTATGGTATCTCCTGCACTCACCTATCAGCACCTATACGAGAAGCAATACAACTAACTGTGGTGTAGGCGTGGACTTGACGGTATTTGGCACTTATGAAATGCCTAGTCTGGCTTATCAATATGGCGTTGATGATGAAAGGGGCGGCTTCAACCCCGACGCTTGCCCAGCGGCGGGGCCTTGCTCAGTAGATCTCCGAACCGACGCCTTGGGAGCCTGGCGTGCCGATGTAGGCAACGAGACGGCCGATGCCTTCGAGCTAGTTTTCATCCTTTCGGCCGGTCAAGACGAATCCTCCACATGGCAGGAATTCGGCGAGATGCTATTCCAGACGCCCGAAGACGTTACTGCCGAATTCGGCCCTCCAGATGATTCCATCCCGAACTGGGCGCACACCCGATATGTCAACTGGACGTCGTGGGCCTCGGCGTCCGTTATTTGGCCTAATGCTGGTGGCGGCTCCTCGACCCAGGCCGAGAGCTCGGGCATGAGCACATATGCACACGAACTGAGTCATTTACTAGGAATAGGCGATAACTACAACAATCCTTATTCTGCCCCAGCACGCCGCGATTATGCGGGGCCGTTCTCTATGTTATCGCGCGGCAGCTTCAACGGACCAGGTGGTCCCCATACGCGATGGCAGATCCCAGCACAGCAAGGTGGTGCATTGGGTTCGCCGCATACGATGGGAGACAAGCTACGCATCAATCTAGTCGATGACAGTAAAGTGCTAATGATCTCGAGCGCCGCGCTCCCCACCTCTGGACTGGTAACCGCCGAGATCACGGCGCGAGTCGTGAGCCCGAGCGCCACTCAATTGATGGGCTTGCACATCGATATTGGCACTGACCTTTCACCGGCCTGCAACACGTCGACAGACCCGTTTTGCGACGGCGGCCGCTACCGCTTTTATGATCTGGAGGTCATCGACCGCATGGGTGCTGATTCGTTCCAGCCCGACCACGGCGTCATGATCAGCAAGACGAAAAACACCACAAACACGGCTCCCTTCCAGTGGGTTATCGACGCGAACCCACAGGATATCGATGTCGTGGATTTCTACCGTCCTGACGGAACCCCCTCCAAATTCACCATCGGCGATTATCGCCAACTTGCCGACGCCTTATTCCACGTAGGCACGAGATCCGGCTCTCAATTCGAATACGTTGACGAGCCCAATCGGCTACATTTCTATCTGCTGAGTACCCGCCGAGACGATGTTGGCGTCCTGCATTACACCGTTGCCGTGCGTTCTCTCGACGGAAACGGCGCGAGTACACAGGGCGTCAAGCTTACGGCCGGTGTCGTCGCCAAGGACAGGACAGCCAAAGCTACGGGCAAAGGCGTGACATGCGCATTCCAGCTCACAAATTCGGGCAAGTATGTCGCTAGCGACGCGGACCATCCACAAGACTTATCTGCGTATCTGACGTCCGACGTCTATCGACTGAGCGCTAAGGTCGATGGCCGAGGCTGGCGCGTGGAACTGCCCAACGCCCTGGCTGCTGCAGGGTATGGGGAGGAGGCCGCGGTCAATGTAGCAGTCAGCGCGGCAGCCAATGCTGCGAGCAGCGCCGTGGTCACGCTCACTGCTACGTCAGAGTCTGATCCGAAAATTTCTGCCACTGCTAGGTGCCAGGTGAGGAAGAGCTAACCGAGATACCGACACGTACCGGTAGTTTAAAACTATATTTAGCACCAAAGCTCCGATAATAATAATATTTCGCTCTATTTAAAAGACTTGTGTGACCTTAGCGTGAAGAGAGCCTCACATTCCAAGTAGTATTTCTTCTCAGATGGGAAGAGCAATGCGCCAAGACGAAAAGGCATAATATGGCTAATTTACGCCCAAGCAATTATTTGCTCACGGTGCTACCATAGTTGGTGCATGTATAGTCTCGGCGAATATGTACTTGTAGGTAGCAGCCTCTGTTCAACTTGTAGGCACCAAAGAAGCGTAAAATTTGGCACGGTTTCTACATCTAAGTTACATGGCTAATTAGACTAAATACATCTAAAGTCTACTTCTGCGTGTAGAATTCCGACACCCACTCCTTCATCTGGGTGGTCTGGTCCTCAGCAATGGCGTTAGCATCCGCATTGGCGGCCCAGTTTTGTCCGTACAAGTCAGAGCAGTGCGTGCCCTTCTTGAGGTAACGAACAGGAAGCTGTTCCGTGCTCTGCAAGGGACCACCGGGGCGGAACTTGGAGCTGTAAGTCGAGTCGCGCCACGGGTCCCATTCGCCGTTAGTCATCATCAGACGTGTCGTGTTGGTTGCAAACCAGCCACCGGTGTACTTGTTGACAGACTCGGCAGACTTTCCCTTGGCAATGCCACTGTAACCCTCGAGGTCAGTAATCGCTTCTTTAGCGTGATTTGTGTGTTCCAAGACATGGGATTGGCCCAAAAGGGTTATCCCCTCGACGTAGCCTAAAAGGGAAATTTAAGACTCGGAATTACTTACAACTCATGGCCGGGGAACCAGAGAGGGCATTGGGCGCGCCAGTAGGCCTTGTTCACGTGGCGAGAAACTAGAGTAGGCTTGCCGATGGGTGCACCATCTTGCCAGTACTCAAAGCTAGTAGGGATCGTTAGCTAAAAGTTGAGATATGATCGGAACAAGGCACTTACGCCTCGTTGCAGAGCATCCAGTTCCACTGTCGGTTTCCTGCGTTGCCTGGCGTGAGGTCCTTATAGATGGGGTTGGAGGCGTTCAGTCCCTGGAAGCAGGCCGTGTTAAATTCACCCTCGAAGTAGCCATAGCCCTCGCAGTACCCAGGCAGCAGCTCCTCGGTGACCCATTTGGCATAACCATCCAGAGCCTTGGACAAGCCAACTCCTTTAGCGCCAGGCACCTTGTTCGTCGAGTTCGGCCATACGTTCTGATGCGAGGTCAATATAAGTCGAGTATAAGAGGAATCATCCAACTAAGCTACTCACCTCAACGAAATCGCAGAATCGGTAGAATGGGGTGTAACCCAGGGAATTAGCGGTGTAAAACTGTCCTGATTGCCAAGTCCACGGACCATTCTCGATGGCGCTAAAATCTACGTCAGTGACATCGCCTCATGTATGTCTAAGGGAGAAACTTACGAGGCAAAGTCGGCATCCTCTAGGCCAGTGAGCTTGAACTTGGCCTTAAGCTTAGTCTTCTCCTTAGGGCTACCGTATGCTAGCACGGCGTCGATGTACTCAATGACAGTGTTTACATCGCTGGAGCAATTCCTTGGTGTCGCCTCCTGGACGGGGACAAAATATTGCCAGAAATCTCCAATCGCTTGTACCACACCACTTGTGCCGTAGTATGCCCAGAATGTGCCCGGGTCCTTGTTGGCGATCCACCCAGCCAGAGCTCCGGGGTAGGACCCGCCGGTAAAGATCCAAGGGGCGTCCTTGGCGGTACTCTTTCCAGTAGCGTCAAAGGGTGCGTCAAAATTGTTGGCAAAGTATGTGTTATCTTTGATCGAGTTCTCAAGAGTGAGATATTTGAGGTTCTCCACCGTTAGCTCCTCGTAAGGAGACGATTCGCCCCAGTAACGGTGTTCCATGATGACAACCGCACCGCCCATTTCTTGAGCAAACTTGCCGGTTAAACGCGCCGACGTGGGGTAGCTGATGTTGAAATTGGTAGCCGCCTGCTCGCCGGGGTTCACAAAGATGATGGGTGAGCTAGGACCCTTCCAGTATTGTGTGTTCCACCAATATCTTTGCTTGAAGGTACCGAGGGAAGGGTTCGAGTGATCGAGCAGCTGGTCGAAAGTGCCCCAGCCAGCAACGGTAACATTGCTAGCAGCGCTGGCCGCGATTTTGGCGAGCATAAAGTCGTCAATCGGACCAACTTGCATGCCGCCGAAACGGGTTCTCTCGAAACTGGCAGAGACGCCAGCAACCAGCAAGAGCTGGCTGATCGCTGTGAAAGACCTCATCTTGTCGAGGTGTGACCGGGGGGTTGGCGATGATTCCAAACACCTGTACAGAAAACACGGTGAGGCCTTTGAGGTCTGTCGACCGTGTAGACGGATGGCTTCTTATATCTCACAGACATTGGTCCCACCAGGATTAAGATTGCTCACAGTACTACTATGTATCTTATCTCCCCTTCAGGTAGGTAGGTATACTATCTAAAGCACGCATGCGATCGCGCGGCTCACGACACATGGTAGGGCCGGCTGATTATCATGCTTACCTTCCGTATTCCGCTGGTATATGCTAGGATTGCTTATAGGCTCAACATGACCTTCTATATCGAGTTAAGCGTACGGTAGCCGATGTATTCAGCCCTTAATAATGCGTTTGCGTCCCACGGCGTTGGCGATCAGTATTGGTCAATTGGTGCTAGAATCTCGGTACAAGGGCCACTGAAATTGGAGGTCTCACAGCGGTAAGCCAAGATCTGGGGTCTTAGTATTTCGCCTAGAGACACTTTGGCAGCTCAGCATTATAACGGAGTAATAATCTCTTTGTCCGGCCAAGCCGGTTGCAGATTTACAAACACCCAACTATTCTAGAACATCGATACTGTAGCTTCTTAGTTTTATCCACTTGGGGAGGGCGGAAGAGAATGGCTGGCCTGACACCATCTTCGTGAATCAATGCCTAGATAAAAGAGCTCCGCTATCATATTCACACGGCGCCACAGGGGTTAGTGTGTGTACACATGATAGTAGACCACCCATTACCCTGGTACGCCCAGCCCCATTCCCGTCCGCTGTGCACCGGTATCCAGTTCTGTCCATTCTGCTGGTAAATCACGAGGCAAACTTGCAACCACTCCGTCGCCCCTAATACCACGGGCAGACCACGAGTTGAGAACCCACTTGACAAATAGTCTAGAAGGGGGGGACGATCTAGTCCAAGAATCGGCACGCTGGCTATGGAATTGCTGATTTCTTGCCAAGCACCCGCTAAGCCACTCATAACTAGCGTATGTACTAACTAGAAATGACTCGGGGCCTGGAACAAACACGAGAACGCATCGCGACCCAAAACCACTATTGTAAGCTAAGTGCTCGTGTATTACTATCTAGTGTAGGTATGATTCAGATTAAGTATCGTTCAACAATTGCCTTCATTATATCCAAACCGTCATCGAACATTACAAGCCATTATCCTCGTCTTTTACCATAACCAAACCCCAAGTCGCCCGACTAAATACGGGCCCACATCCCCTCACAAAAGGGCCACAGCAAGCGCACCGGCCGCCATAGCCACCTCATTCAGCCCAACACGCGCTGCGGCTGCCGTCGGGATAGCACTGTACCCACCGCTCGTTGTCGGCCCTACAACACCCTTGGATGTGGCAAATGTGCTTGTAGTATTCACACCGGTGCTGGGAGTCCAAACTGGATATGAGGATGGATAAACCGGGTACACGGTCGCAGTCACGGGGTATGTTTCCGTCGTGACGTACGGCGATGTAGTTGCTGGGCAGTCTGTAACAATTGGCGCACAGGTCGTCACCGTGTACACCGTTGTTGAGTAGACAGTTGAGGTAGTCAAGCTTAAATAGCTGCTGCTGCTGCCAGGAGTGGAAACAGCACTTGAAGCCGGCGTTGAAGCTGACTCTGTCGGATAAGCTCCGGTGCTGGAGCTGCCCACGGGGTAAGTGATCACCGGGATGCTGCTCTCCGGAGTACTGCCCACGGGATAAGTGCTAGCTGGGGAGCTGCTCTCTGGAGAGCTAATCGCCGGGTAGGTGACCGCCTGGTAAGTACTTGACGACACACTGCTCTCTGAAGAGCTGCCTACTGGATAGGTTCCCGGTGGCACGCTGCTCTCCGAGGAACTGACCACTGGATAAGTGCTAGCCGGGGAACTACTCTCAAGAGAACTGCTCGCCGAATAAGTGACAACCGGGTACGTCACCACCGGGTATGTTACTACGGGGTAAGTGCTCGCCGGGTAAGTACTCGCCGCAGAACTGCTCTCAGGCGTACTGCTCACTGGAGTACTGCTAGCCGGAGTGCTCTCAGGAGTGCTGCTCACCGGGGTGGTCTCGGGGGTGCTGCTTGCTGGAGTAGTTTCAGGAGTACTACTTGCTGGTGTGCTTTCAGGAGTGCTCACTGGCGTGCTCTCGGGAGTGCTGCTCGCTGGTGTGCTTTCGGGCGTGCTACTTGCCGGAGTACTCTCAGGAGTGCTGACCGGCGTGGTCTCGGGAGTGCTCACCGGGGTACTTTCAGGAGTACTACTTGCCGGAGTACTCTCGGGCGTGCTACTCACCGGGGTGCTCTCGGGAGTACTGCTTGTTGGGGTAGTTTCAGGAGTGCTACTTGCTGGTGTGCTTTCGGGAGTGCTGATTGGCGTGCTCTCGGGAGTGCTCACCGGCGTACTTTCGGGAGTGCTGCTTACTGGCGTGCTGCTTGTCGGAGTACTCTCAGGAGTACTTACCGGATAACTAATCGGGATACTGCTGGTGGACTCCGGGGGGGTAGTCGAAGGAACTTCCGTCGAACTGGGTGTTGTTGACGGAGTGGTCTCTACAGGCGTAGTGATAACAGGAGTGGATGAGGTAGGTGTGACCTCAGGTGTGCTTGTTGTCAAAGTATGCGTATAGGTATATGTGATGCATGAACAAGCTGAACTAACAGCATCAATGTTGCCTTCGCAATTCTATTCCTCCAGTTAGTTTTTAATGGATAAGGTATTACATAGCAAGGCTCATGTCCGGGCGCGTAAGGAATATGAGCGAGGCATAATAGGCAATGCTTACTTCAAACGGAGTTGGGATAACGGAAGCATCAGTAGTAGTAGATGCGAGGAACTCAAGGCAGAAAGATGGAGCAAGATCTGTATACTGCGGGTTGAGGAAAGCACGATAGCAGTTGTCTTCGTCGCAATCGGGATATGTCCAGCGCCTCATTGAAGCATTCGCCATGCCTGTGAGGGCAAACGCACTCGCGCCCACGTACAGAACCCGCATGTTGGCAAGACCGTGTCTCAAAGAAGCGAATGAAGAAACGAACGAATGTGAGTGAAAATAGAATACGAGAAAAAAAACAGTGAGCGAATGACTATTTATGTCTAGTGATAAATACGATGAAAACTTTTGTGTGGGGAAATGAGTGACTACCTAGGTCCTCTAGGAGACGCGAACCAACAAAATAAAGATTCAGAAGGCAAAGAGAAACCCGCTGCCACGTTCCCAGGCGGTGTGGACATACTTATGACCAGTCTCGCAATCCGAGCAAACGTGGCTGCTATAGTATACGAAAGGTTCCAACATTACATGAACTTCGGTAACCGCCCCCAAGTCCCAGAGGCCAGCAGTTTATCTTTGACGATATTAGAGGGAATCATTGTGACCATAAGCTCACTAGATTTGCAACGCAATTGCTTTGTCTATTCAGCTCAGATTAATTAGGAGAAACAGTGTAAAGCAATAAGGTGGCCTCGCGCGTCAGGCACCAGACAACATGTATTGTACTTCCTAAATACGAGGCGGTAGACAGGCACAATGGGATGTTGAATCCACACTACGATATCTATATCCGTTAAGCGAAATACACGATGCTACCTAAAGGGCGCCTCGGAAATTTATGGATACGGCGGCGACCCGGGTCGGCCTGTCGTGGGTGGTATTTAAGCGCGGTGGCTTACGGTGAGCCAATCACCGAGCCTAGTCAGCTCGTGTCGTGAGCTGAGCTCGGACGTCCCACACTATCTCACGATGTCTTGTCATAAACAAAAGTGGATTGAATCATGTATGCCATCAGTAGTGTATATTCACAAAAACAACACACTAGACTAATTCAATGAGATACCGTCCTAAACCCATGAGCACCTATGAGAATAAGTATCCGCCAAGTTGGCCGTGGTCCCCTGAGTCATGTTCAATAGCAATGACCTCATCGATCAATTCTTCAAAGAATCAGCCATGAGGCTGCATCAATTGAACTGATAACTCAACTGACCATTTTGGAAATTAAAAAGCGCCTAAGATGGGTTTCATTGGTCTATAGGCGCACAAGGTCTCATTGAGGCAGAAAAGGAAAATAAAGGGGGATCTTGAAACAAAGGCAACGTACAAAATAGCGTGCAACACCAGAAATTAGCTCGTTGTCACCAGCGCAAACGCTACAATGGTGGCGTGCGTCGCCCTAGGCCAAACGAGCTGGAATTATTCTAATGTATTCTTTTTAAGATTAATAATCCCAATTTCTTCTGCACGACACTTTGTTTCAAAACAATAGTAGATACATCCCTTCCACTTCATATACGTATGTGCGTATCGGTCGGCGCCTTTGTTTCTAGCTGATATGAAGTCTACCAATACATACGACTCATCAGTTCGATATGGGAACTCTATGCCTTTTTTCTAAATATTTACCACTACGACTATTTCCAACTTTTTCAGATAGGTACGTATCATTGAGTCTTGGTGAGTCATGCAGATGTTGGCAATCTATGATTCGTCGCAGGAAGGGCGGCGCAGCTGACATTATGCAACGAGATAGATACTACAGTTAATGTACCTAACCTACATTCTAGAAAGCTCTAGCTGCCTTTTAGGAACCTAATGGGTTTTTTCTATGAAGGGATTATCTTCTCTTTACTGTCATGCGAAGGGTCTTAATACCTTCGCTGGCTACCTCTGCAGTAGGTGGCGATGTTAGAGGTAAGTCCTGACACTGTCGCTATGCCTCTTCGTTTTAAGCGTATCGGCATGATCTAGACCATGAAATTTCCAAGTCGGCTTCTGAGTTATCTTGATGCCTAATTCATAGTTTACGCTGTGCAGATAGTGTTGATTACGACCCTCGTCAGATTTCTGCCAATGGAGACATTAAGATGTCACCGAAGGCATCGCCGAAGCCCTCTTATGCGTATATAATGCTCTTTTATAGATCGTGTCGGCCAGGAAACCAAGATAGCATAATATATAGTTTGGCACCTAGATTCAAAACACATGCTGCAACTGCAATAATAAACCGTAAGTATCTTCTATGTGCAGACATAATTGGCTACCTCGTGTTCTATGACGACTTAGGCGGATAGTCTGAGCGCATGCATCGCTCCGTGTTGAATGTTTAGAACTGTAACTCGCCAGACAAGCGTTACGATATCTGTACGGGTAGAGGTACATTCGTCTGCTGTTAGATGCCAGGACGGTACAAATCTAATCTGTTCATACTTCACACTCCCTTCGCCCACACCTCTCAGTATCAACGTATTCAGAAAAGAATATTTTTGATACGAAGAGATAGATGCAGTTCCCTCTTCAATGTAATACCGCTCGGAGTGTTCGAGATCATAGTCAGAGTCAAATTCGATTTCTATGCAAGTTTCAATACCTTAGAGTTCCTGAGATCACCTGTTGAATTGGCGTAGTTAGCAGGTCCGTATGGATGAACTGTGGCCGCTTCTAGCGTAAATATCATCACCACTGCGGAATACTCTAAGTCTAAGTTTCATAAACCCAGAAACCGATGCCCATGGTCAAGTTGATGTAGTTAAAAGCTTAGGCCGAGGCGAAATACTAGGGCGCGCCGAATGGACGAGTCCCATTGACTGAACATGGTCCACCTCCAAAATAGATCGTCTACCAAGTTACTTTCCGACAGACCCGCGAGATGTCGGCCTCCTGTGTCCCCTTGAAATTTCCGAGCTAACCATCACATCGTGGGAAGTTGATCTTCGAAGAAAGTCAGTTCTAACCCCGTATAGTCTTCTACTATGCGCCACCATCTCCCAAACTTGTCGCATCTAGAGAATAGGGAAGATGCCTCAAATATATCCGCTTTGAATCTCCGTCTGATAACGCATGGATTAAACCCTAATTATATAGTATGTGGCACTTTCGTAGAGAATAGATCACTCTCGAGGGTAGTAGGAGCTCCTGATACGCCTATCCACCCAATAGAAGCGGGCAGTTTCCTATATGCCTCCTGTTAGGTCTATATAAGTCGTGTTCTTACCATTCAGCAACCGTCGTCTCTGCCCGGATGATAAAGTGTCCTTCGCAACATGATGGAGTAACACTTATATGAGTCACCCTGGTGAAGCCTGCCTATTTTGTCCAAACAGTGCTCGTCGAGAAGCCACAAAGCGCAAGAATCATAATAGTTTCGAGCGCAAGTTGCTGCAAGAGTGATATACGAATCCTTGCATACAGATGATAGTTTGGACAATTTTTCTGCCTAATTATCGCTGTTACCTTGCTTTATGAATGGAAAATCGGCCGATGAGTACTGGACCTTATAATACGCCCTTACTAAGCTCCCATATATTCTATGGTCACGTATATTTTCGCTGGAGGATGCGGTTACCCCTATATAGCCCTAGTGATAAATATGACGTGAGCTCGTCCTTGCGATGCCTCTACAAGCTTAATGGTGTTGTTGAATTTCGAGCTAACGAGGAGAATGGGTTTGGGTAGTGGATGCCCCTCTCCTTTGCTACAGTTTAAATGGCCTAATATGCATTTTCCAAGCATCTTAAAGGAAAATACGAAGCTCTCCTAGAAAGGCTATGACCCCTCATGAGCTCGTGTTAATTTTCATAATCAACATCGATCACCATGCCGTACAGGCGATTAGGGTAAGCGAACGCTAATCATCATTAAGATGGTCCATTATAGAACTCTCGCGAATACCAATTTGATCACGAATGCTTCCGGCCCATGGTTCAAGCTCACTGTGGTGATAACTTGAAGGTGATAGGTTGTGCCGAATAACGATGTTCGGAAAGCTCACAGCCGTAGTCTTCATAGTCCTTCGAACCCTGATGGTTTCGCTGTTGGGCTTCTTGCATCAGCCACTCGTTCCTATCAACACTCCAAGCTGTGGGTATGGGTTTCTAGCAAGGTTTACAGAGGAGCCCTTAATGTGGTATTCACGGTCTCGAGGGGTAATGCTTGTATCGTTTCGAGCTTCACTTTAGATGGTTGTAGGGCTAATTATGCAGGCAGGTAGTAATGCGTAAATACTGGAGGGAAGTACCGAGTGGAACAACAAGGTAAGAAAGCCGTCGAGAGGTTATCAATTCTATAACTATTACTTGCTATCTGTATACGTTGGCGGTTACTCCATTAGAAGACTCCATTAGTACGATGCCGCGTGAACTACTACCTACCACCTACCTACACAGGTAGATGACCCTAGATCGACTTGTGCAACCACCCTCAAATCGGGAACCTCCGTGAAAACGGCAGCAATTTCCGAGTTTCATTTATGTATTTTTTCCTCTAGTTACTTTTTGCTCGACAATTAAAAATTGCTACCGAGTGAGCGGGTGGACTTATCGATATATCAGTGGGCTATGAAGATGCGGATATTTATGGATATCCAAGGGTCTTATTCTAGAAGCGCTCTCGGGTGAGAGGTTCTTGGCTCTCCAGCGTATGCACGGGGCGACTGATAAACTAGCAGATCGCGATGTTAGAGATGGGGTATAGTCTGAGTTCATATTTAATAAATGATGAGAAGAAATTTGAGCTGTATTCCAATTGATAACATGTCATTGAGGTATGCGTCGAAGATGTAAGAGAACGGTCGTGTGACGTCATTTGTCTCGGGCATACCAAATAGGTACTCTTTGAGGCCCAAACCTAAATATGATAGCATGATAACCCTTATCATCCTCTTGACAAAAGCCTTCCTATTGTATGCTCGAGTATCAGAAAACGCTTGAAAACACGGCACGACTTCAATCGATAACCTACAAAATGGTATCTGGAAGCCTAAATGGTAAGCCGATGAAAGTGATGTGATAATCTAGTAATATATGACTACTGAGGTGCTGACAAGCATTCAAGTATTTAGACAGCCACTCAAACTGTTCTCCCAGCAGCCGATGACGGGCTTTTTCCGGGATGGGTACTGCCGTACGGATGGGAACCGGGACCCCGGCAACCACGCCATCGCGGGCATCGTGACCGACGAGTTCCTGGACTTCTCGGCCTCGCGGGGTAATGATCTGCGCACGATCGGCCTCAAGGGCGGCTGCCGCTGGTGTCTCTGCACGGCGCGCTGGCTCGAGGCTTACCAGGCCTACCGCAGCGGCAAGGTCACTAATCTGGGAGTGCCGCGCGTCGACCTCGATGCTACCGAGGATTCGGCCCTGAGCATGGTCGACGTGAACACGCTTCGCAAGTTTGCTGTGCAGGGCCCCGGACAGAGTCAGAATGGTGGAGGTACTGGAAGTACTGACTCCTAAGGGATTTTGATAGTGATGTAATGTGTTTGCTATGGACACCCGGCATTTCTAGGTAGAATGGCTTGATTCTGCCAAGGTACGGATTCTGTCTTCATCCTCACTGGGAACAAGTTGCGACACCAAATCTGCCAAAAAAAAAAAATAATAATTCTTTCCATCTCAACTATATGGGTAGTATGCGTATAACCATCCCTATGTATCTACTTAGTAGGTAGCTAGAAATATTAGGTTATGCGCAAAGCATTCGGGTTGCTTAGGTAGAGTAGGAGTAGCACAATGCTGAATCAAGTCAAAAATTTATTTTTTTATCCTTTTCGTCGTCAAAGTGTAACCATTATCACCAAGAGACATTTGATCGGTTCTGCATTTCATGGCTTTAAAATTGAGGTAACGGAGTCTCGGTAACTAGCCGGGGGTAAAGACTGCGATTACGGCCGCACGAAATATGGCTGGTACATGTGTCTGAAATGGGTTCTAGGGTAATCACGTCACCGAGATCTTCATTGAACCCGCGCGCAGGGGCTGAGATATTGGGTTCTATGGATGTGGTAATTACCGAACGGCGTTGTAGTATCACTTGGTGGTGAAACAACGATTTGATGATACCCTAGAGGCGATCGACCCGAAACATACAGTAGCAGGCGCCTGAAGACTTGTTTGGGCGATTGAATGCTACGTTTGATTGGTCGGATTCTAAGACATTGACGGCACGAACGTCGATAGTGGACACCGAATGAAGAAGCGTCGGCAGAAACGAATGCTGAAGAAAAGGGGCCTAGAAACATGACGGCGATGGCTGTTTGATGAAGTGCCCATACTTACGTTTACCCTGCTCCCAAGACAAGCGCAAAGCCTGGCTTTTACGAAAGATCACGATGTTGTGGCGTCGGCGACTTGAACCTTGGGGAATGACAATAACAACGGTCATGCAACTGCCACAAAAACTGCCCAGATATATTGGTTCGAAGGCATCAAGTTCTGCTTAGCACAACACATCATGTGACCGAACAATCTCGGATAGCATTCTCAGCGTCTGTTTGACTGGTTAGTATAGTGGTGCCGCAGATTGTTTTGATGTGACGGCATATTAAGAGTTGCCAACCTCGCCACGAGCGGGGACGCCACATCATTGACCTACATAGGCACATGCATATCCAGACCTACTTGGTATCAAGTAGATAGTCGGGATAGTCGGGATACCGGTCGATACTGGTTGGGTGGCACGTTGTGTACACTATATGTAAGTGATCAGATGCCATGGGTCGGGATCAATGCCCGAGGCTCGATTGGTGCAATGGGGATGTCCCTGTGTTTGTGGTTGCGATGAATCACCCGTGCAGGCTGCCGCATGTTGTCGTATAGATAGACGAACCACCTCATCCTCCCAGATGCATATGCAAGCCCAGGCGCTACTGTGGGAGAGGTAATTCATGAAACGAAGAGGTCTGAACCCGTTTGGATTCCTCTCAGGGACAGGGATCTGAAAAGGAGTCGAGAATGGAGTGCGCCAAGCCCTCAGGGGTAGAGATACCGCACCGGGTACACGCACTACACTAGGTTAGTGTATACACTTGATAATATAATGAGGCATTCTAATGGGACTATTAACATCTTGCCAGCTTCGTAATATTGAATCAAGGGATCTAGCAGGCATGGTGGCGGTCATTCGTGCGGTCTCTTGAGTTTCTAGAATAGTATATGGAATAAGTGAGAAGAAATGACCAATGCTCTCTCGGTACATGAGTTTTTTCTCTACCGGATGGATACCGGCGTTCTGACCGGCGTTCCTTCATGCAAGAACAACAAACAACGACTCCCGAGAACGGGTTTTTTTCTTGTGCAGAACTTGAATTACCTATGGCATTGACAGTCAAGGACGCTAGAAGCGGTGAAGCGGTGAGGTGTCCGTCTCCTTTTCAATCTATATCTCAGCTGATGTATTGGACAACTTGGGCATGGTGAATGTTTTTCTTTGTTGGCAGGATTGGCGTGACCAAGTAAATAAGTCGTGTATTATTATAGAGGCCAGTGCTCATGCTGTCGGCTCCAACCGTCCATGATGTGAGACAGCTTCTGAGGGAGGAAGAGTAAGAAACGTCAGATTGGTTGCTCTCATAGGAGGGAGGTAGGATGGAAATTCCTGATTGGAATGTGCAAGGTTAATAAATGTGTGCAGCTGGCCTACATGTAATATATCTTCAATACTACTGATCTTTAGGAGTATCATGAGAGTGTGATCATGTTGATACAAATTGCGATGGGTACACTGGCTGTGCCTCTCTCTGCCTATCTGTGTCCATCTGAGATAGGTACATACCCAAATACCTATTTAATGTACCTGGTCGGCCTAGTGTACATGTGGACTAGTGCAGAGGACTAGCCTGAACATATGGGGCTATGGAGTAAAAGGTGCCCCCACCATCTCGGAGGCTTTTCCCCTTCCCGGCACGCGGTCGACGCGTTCTAATGGTCTAATTGCTATATCTAGAAGATTTTTTTTCTTTCACATTTCATTCAGGTATGGCAAACGGTGCTACTACTCTACTTATTCCGACACTGATTTAGCACTTGACGAATGAGGGATAGAGACTGCCGATAAAGATACTTACTACCCTGCTTGTATGTTATTGTGTGTGGTAGACACAACACACACAGATCACAGAATGGTACCTACTGTAGACTACTGTACGCATGGGTAAGGTACCTGAGCTACGTAGGTAGTGTAAGTACCCACACTAGTATACTACTGTACCTACTTAGTAGTGGGCTGCCAAGGAGCCCCATATTATGTCGATTGTTCCTGATTATCAGGAAGCTAAACCTAGATTAGGAGGTACGCTAGGTAATAGGTAAAAAATCGCCACTGTACTTGTAGATAGAAGCAAGTGTGGGGTTAGTTGGAGCTCGGACCCAGGGGCATTTTCCTGTCGTGTAAGTACTTACGCTACCCTGTAATCTGTAACCTTTAGGGAGTACCTAGTGTAGGTAGGTACCCAGGAGGTATCGTGGGTTAACTCGTTGTTTGTTGGACGTGAACCCTCTTTTTCTTCCTTGTTCGGCACCTTTCCTTACTATTACGAGGCATCAAAGTTCTCTTTCTTCGTCGACCTCGCTCTCTTGATCTCTTGATCTCTTGATCTCTCGACGGGCCTCTCCTGGTCTCTGTAGTGTGCTTTCTGACCGATGCAACCACCCAAACTTCATTGACATGTTCTGCACTACACCATATTGTAATTCGTAATCCCATTTGCTTTCCCACTCTCTTTACGCGCGCCAGTTCCCGGAACCGCCTATCTCGGACCTTGGACCTTGGATGCATCACCCCATCCATCACACACCTGCATCTGGTCTGTGTCCAATCCTGGTTCCAATTCTCTTTGTATTCTCAACATTCCATGATCCTTGCCACAATTGCTACCCTCGCTCACTCATTGCTTGTCTGGTAGCGAGATAATCTTGTGCATATCAGGAGTCACAACAGCTACTGGTCTACTCTTGCGGCCTACGTATACTGGTACCTACCTCCTATCTACTCCTGGATAGACTCGACCAGACCGCCCAGATCGAAAGAATTGTGTTTCGATTGTCTTTGGATAGGTAGTATTTCTGGGACGGGTCAAGGGCTACGCTACAAACGCAGGCACACTCGTCGTTAATCACATCGACATCGAGCTTAACCGAATCCCTTTTCGAATACTTTTTTTTCTTCTTCTTTGTGACCTCGTAGTCGCATTGCCGAACCCTGCTTATTATTACGACGTGCCCCGTATGGCACTTTTCCTGGCGCTTCTGTGACCTGCCGTCCTACGCTGACCGTGGGACCCTCTCCGAGCCGCTCATCTGCCAATCCGCCAATCCAACCATGCATCATCCCCCAGAGCAGGGCCGAAAGCCCCAGAAGCAACGCCCCGAGCTGAACTTGAATACCTCCGCTGCCGCTAACAGATCGCGCGATGCACCTCCCGAGCCTCTTCCCACAAGAAAACCCTCATTCCCTGCCAAGGGCAAACCGCCTGTTTCCAACCGAGGCCTTAGGCTGCCCGCGTCTGGTTCCGCTGCCAATTTGAAGCGAAACTCGGAGGACTCTTTCCTCGACCATGATTCTTCTTTTGATACGGAAAGGGTCGAACCCGACTATCGTAACGTTCGCCCGCCTAGGGACTCCCACGACTTGTCCCTCCCCTCCCAAAAGTTCACACGGGATTCCCTTCTCGGAAATATGCTAAACTCTCTCGACCAATTCTCCCTAAGTCAGATTAATTCTTCAATTGCTACCACCTTTGAAGACGAAGGCGATCCCTACGGCGTACCGAGGGGTGATGCGTTCACGAGATCCATGACGAGCACCTCTCGCCCACCGGCGAATCCCTTTCCGGCCGGACATCCCCACGGCCACGGGTACAGCTACAGCTCAGACTTTGAAGGCTTTGACGACGCTGCGAGTAGGATATCTAGTCAAGTATCGCGAGGGCGTCGCAGCGATAGCAGCTCAGGCTTTCAATCTGGCCTGCCGAGGATCAACAGTATGCGCGAACGGAGCCATCCAGGTACACCGGGCAAGCGAGCCCTGCACTCGAGGGGCGGCAAGACGAGTAAGAGTAGCAGTATCAATAGCTTTGATATAGGCAGTGGAGGAGGATATGCTCAGGCTTTGCCTTCGCAGCGGTGGGGTCACGAGGTCGGTGGTAGGTCATCAAGTTTCGACTACGGTCAACGGCCGTCCCTCAACTCGCCAGGTCCCTGGAAGACCGAATTCTCAGATCCTTTCATGATTGACGATTACGAAGCAGCCCCTAACCCTACCGTACCCGGCGGTCCTCGCCGCCCGATGTTGCCATCTTTCCAAGCCACAAGCCCACCAGCCCCTCCATCGGAGCACGAGCCTAAAACACCCGACCGGAAAAGGGATACGAGATCCCGCAGCGGTACAAATAAGACAGGGCAGTCCAAACATGCTACTACACGCGACGTAGCGCCTCCCTTACCTCCCCTCGATGTCGACTCTGCTCCTGCTCCTCTTGTTGGTTATGGGAAATCCAAAGAAGCTCAGCTGTCTACACCAATCTCAGCTCCGCCGGTGAAAGAAAAGCAGGGCTTTTTCAGTAGATTATTTGGGTCTTCTCGATCAAGTCCGAGTTCCGCTGCCGAACCTTTTACTCCGCCGACTTCCTCGGTCCCTAGCGAGCCGCTTCAAGGCGAGACGGATAGGGTAAACCACGTCGCGTCTCAGATGAAACCTTTGTCCGCTCCGCCAACACGCGACTCAGAGTCATCTCGCCAGATGCCACATGTGATTCAGAAAAAATCGTCATTCTTTAGGAGGAGGAAGAAGTCAATCGCCGAGCCTCCAGTACCACCCCTTCCTGTTCCGCATCAAATCGACATTAATAAAGCAATGAACAGTTCGGTTCCCAAGGCCGAATCAAGTCCTGTTAGTAGCCTCCGTCAAGTGATGAATCCATATCTGAAAGGCAGCAATCCCGCCACACCTCAAGATTTGTTGACTTCACGACGAGATAGCACAATGCACACGTTTGAAACCGAGGCCCGTGGTGAGAATAATCGAAACGTAAGAGGCTTCTCCCCCGATTATGAGCCCGCTCCAAGCGCCACTATCCGAACTGTGAAATCAACGTCGGCTCTTAAAAATCATGAATCACGATGGCGTAATCAGCTGGAGAGCCCAATACGCAACCCGCCGGACTTGCCTACCCGGTTAACGAACAATTCCGAGTCGACGACATTTCTTCACGATAGTAGTGATGAAGGCGAAGGAGTCCGGTCTCCTGGGCGCAAGCAACGACAGCGAGCGCAGACGGGTGATCAAGCTCTAGCTAGTCTGGATGTCCCCACGGGAAGCACAAAGAACTCTTCGTCTCGCCTTACGTTGAGCAGATCAGCTAGTAGTGTACCAAGCGTTACTATTGATAGCTCACAGGCAAGTCCTCGGGTACCTAGCGGTCCTTTAGATGAGCCCGAGGTCACTGTGGGAGAACCGACGGAGGACGATCGTCAAAAGGCTCTAGGAATCTTTGACGGTGATGAGGACTTCATCCAGAAGGAGAAAGCAGCTGCCTGGATGGGAGAGGAGGGGCCAGTGAGACAGCGAACTTTGCGGGCGTATATGGATCTGTACAATTTTGAGAACGAGAGTGTACTTACCGCACTCAGGCAGGTTTGCTCTCGGCTCGTGTTTCGAGCAGAGACGCAACAAGTCGACCGCATTTTGATAGCGTTCTCGAAGCGCTGGTGTGACTGCAACCCGAACCATGGTTTCGAGACGAGCGGTAAGTACTGCTGACGGCATTTTAAATGAATACACCTAACATTCGTGTCCTAGATGTGGTCCATACGATGTGTTACTCGATCATGCTCTTGAATACCGACCTTCATATAGCAGACATCGACCAAAAGATGACCCGAAGCCAGTTCATCAAGAATACCATGCCAACCATTACTCGAGCTGTGGTCAGCTCGACTCCAGAGGCATTGACCCGATCTAGCATTCTCCCTCCAAAGAACTCTCTGCTTAGCCCTTCGGATTCAGAAATTACCACACCCGGTGATGGTGAGCAGGAAAAGCCAAGTTGGAGGGCGTCATTCAAACCACTACCCCGCTCTGAGTCGGCATTAGGTTCTCATGCCGACTCAGGCACGTCTCCGGACACATGCGGGCCTTTGGTGAAGGCTCCGTTTGATGGCCCTATTAGGGCCTGGGAAGGCCAGGTTGAGATTGTACTTAAAGATATCTATATGTCTATTCGCGACGAGAAGCTGCCTCTCTTTGGCGCTGATCCAAACTACCAACAACCACAGCCACAAAGTGGTTTGGCTGTGATCAGTAGGCTCAAACGCAGTCCTAGCGTGCTAAGTAAGGCGCCGTCAGAAAGCCAGGCTTCGCTCCGTGGGCGGATCAATGAGACTGCCCGCTCTCAAGCGGGTCGATGGAGTTCGAAGAGCAGATCGCGCCCGAGGCTCGGCAATGGGTTCTCTTCGAGCCGGACAAGTTTCGAAGATGAAGCTTCGATCTGGAGTCCTGCTACTTCATCTGCTACTTGGAGTCGAAACTCACTTGGTCGAACGCAACCATCGATGTCTATAGACTCATTTGGCTCAGCATACCCCAATGGCGATTATCAGCAGTCTATTGGGTTTGCCAATGCGCTCAGTCAAGCGATTATCAGAGATGATTACCCTGTTGGTAATAGTTCTCAGTCCGTCATGAGTGATGACTTTCAGGGTACCCAGCTCCTTGAGGATGAATCACTTGAACTCCTCGGGCCTCCATGGGTTAAGGAGGGTATCGTCACCCATAAGCATCATCTCGACGGCTTTGATAAGAAGGCTAAGGATCGCAATTGGAACGAGGTGTTTACCGTTGTTCAGAAAGGAACCATGAGCCTTTTCTCGTTCTCAACCAAATCGATGCGTCAAAAAGCTCGTACTGGTCGTAAGCCTGTCGCTGGTGCCGTGGTGGGTGGTGGTAATTGGCAAGAGAATGCGACCAGCTTAGGTTCCTTTTCACTAAAACAGACTCTTGCCTCTGCGCTCCCGCCTCCGGGCTATTCTCGGACTCGGCCGAATGTCTGGGCACTGAGTCTTCCTTCCGGTGCTGTGCACCTTTTCCAAGTCGGGACGCCCGAAATAAGCAAGGAATTTGTTCTGACAGTCAACTACTGGAGTGCACGCCTAAGCACACACCCGCTCATTGGAGGTATCAGCAATATAGAGTACGGCTGGAGCGATGCTGTGATTAATAACGCACTAATTGGAGCTATGGAGGAGCCGGCTATCCCTCAACGCCCGGGCAGCGCTGCCGCCGGCCGGACGAGCACACATAGCCGTCAAGGAAGTCGTCAAAGTAGCCTGCGTTCGTCTTTTGACGTAGGTGGCAACACCCGCACCAAGCTTCCCGGCGATCGAATACATATCGCCGAGTGGGCCCCGCCATCACAATCCTTGCGGCCTAGCCAATGTTCTGAGTCGGAGCAGCTTGAGACTTTGATAGCCTATGTGAAGGCCGTCGAGGATGAATTGCAGCAACACAACCAACTTAGGTCGCCAATGCTCCTAGCGTTCACGCCTCGTGGCCATAACGCGGCCAAAGCCATGGCCAACTGGGAACGGAAGAGTAGTTATCTTCTCCGGGAGATTGTCAAGTTCAGAACCTACGTCGACAGTTTGCAACATGCGAGTGAGCGGCGTAATGAAATTTACACTGAACGTGAGAATGCGAGGCGGGCCGCTAGAGGAGAGGAAATCGACGACTCAGCTAGCGCCGGTAGTGATGAGGCTGATATGACGCTAAAGGTGGAGTAGGAGCTCTGCTCCCCGCGAGATGCTCCCCGGGAGACGAGGCAACTAGTGCTACGGCTGTACCGAAGTTTCGACCTGGCTGCCTCGGATCGTATAATTATACTTTTATAACAACCAGTTTGGGATTGTTAACGATAACGACCATTGATACCCGATTAGACCGAACGAATTGGCTTTTTCATTACTGTTTTGTAATACGTGCTCTTATGTATATCTATTCGTTTATTGGAGATATCAATGAGGCTAGGGATGCCTGTTGTATGTATACGGACGGGTTAAAAGCTGAGAATACACGATCCCCTTTGTTATTACTATATTTTTTACTAGATTACATTACCTGTGGTGCGTAAAACTCCTGTAAATTATAATTTTGATATTCTACGACATCGCCTTGATATATCCCATTAGCAGTACTCGCCTTCTAGAGATACCTACCTGCGTACCATCATTTACCTAATATTAGACTCGTCTACAGCTTCTTATTTGCCGGCAAATATCCTCCCCCTATTTGCGTGTCGTGTGTTGCCCCGCTATTTCCGAAGTATCGACCGTCCGGATCATTTCAACTAGATCACTGACACGGACTCCAGTATCTATTCGAGTCCGAGGCTCAAGTACAAATCCACGGCATCGGACTCGAAAGGCTGCATAGCACAGCCGAAACCTACGAGGGCAAGATATGCCGGATACAGGAAGAAGAATGTCCAGGCGTACGTTATGAGCTTGATGCCGAGTTTGGAAAGGGTTTTATACAGGGTTCCGACCCGCGATTTTTGTAGATTAGAGAG
Source organism: Xylaria digitata (assembly GCA_022495195.1). NCBI lineage: Eukaryota > Fungi > Ascomycota > Sordariomycetes > Xylariales > Xylariaceae > Xylaria > Xylaria digitata. The sequence continues at coordinate 99,601 of MU377079.1, forward strand.
GGATGTGATATTTTGGAGGGGCTGGGTGAGGAAGAGCGATGTGACTGATAAGGGGAAGAGAATGAGAAATGGGAAGATGAGGGGCAGGATGAGGTAGGGTATGAGGGATCTGGGGGAAGGGATCATTTTGATAGGGGCGGAAAAGGGCGATGAAATGTTACAAACCCGGGAATGAGATGATTTTCTACTTAACTTTGCGCGTTTGGGCCTTTGAGGCGTATAAGTGACTTGGACTTGTAGAGTGTGAGTTGAGAGGCCTGCCTCAACTCTTGGACTATGGGACTGGGATTGTGAACATGTCGTAACTTTGGGAACTGCATGCTTCAGGTTATGCGGGATGTTTATTTTATGTAAAGGGGAAGGTAGCTACAAAGGCTTTGTTTGGCGTATAATTGCTGATGTTGAAAGGAAGGGACAAAGGTACAGTAAACAAATACATTGTTTATGATATATACGGTGGCATGTGCGTAGTCTTTGTTTTCGCTCGACCTGGGTTTTATTACTCAGAGCTATGTTGTGAGTGTTCTTCATCTGTGCCCCTGAGACTCCGTTTTCTACTGCGACACACCTTGGAATGAGAGGTTAGGGCCGTGTAAGGCACGTGGCTCGTTGAGGGGTTTAGAATATCTCTTTCTTCGTCTAGATGCGCTGCATCATTTTTGCTGATTCCCAGCATGGCCAGATAGAGCGTGTAGATATGTACACTTCTGGATATCAATGGAACGGACCATCCCCTCAACGCTCGCCAATGGACCGAAGAATCACGCAACAATTCTTCAATTCTTCATGGTTATAATTCAAGACTAGGTTACAATAGCTTCTCTAGTCTCAAAATTCAAGATACCGGAAAAAGAATACTCGGGTGGTGGGGTATAAATACTTAGATACCTACTCACTATTTATAACCTTGTACTTGGCTAAGTAACGATGACGTCATTCCCTTTTCCTACCTCCCTCCCGCCTTTCTTGCTTGATTTCTTGTCGTGATCATTAAACCAACTGTATAGGAATACTCACTCAATAACTTGAGATGCAGGATTAGTCAATATGATGCGTCGTAAGGTTCTCATCGCGCGCTCTATTGTATACGCCATCCTAACTTCGCTACCTAATGGCAACCCCGCCCGCAAGCCCTCCTTACTATCCAAAACCTTCAATCTCTTTCGTTTGTTTTGGTTAACGTTCCGTCTGCTCCGTCCCGACCTGTTTCGGGCATTGCGTGGGGTTTGGGAAATTAAGGAGCATGATTACAGAGCGAGCTTCGGCGCTGACAGCAACGACAATGACGACAGCATAAGCAATAGAAAAAAGAGGAGGAAGAATAAGAAGAAGGATGCGCTGCAATCCGTAGGCGACATGGGCTACAGCGGATCGACCTTCTTCCGTACAAGCGACAGCGCCTATCTCGTCAAATCTGTTCCACGGCATTTCGAGCATGATTTCTTTAAGAACGAGCTTCTGCTTCCCTATGCGGAATACATGAAAAATAACCCTGAGAGCCTGCTGATTCGTATCACCGACTTACTGGAGAGGACTCACAAGAGCCTCGGTGAGTTGCTCGGCCTTGCGCCCAGTCATCACATCGTGATGGAGAATATTCTGTACGGCCAGGATCGTACACCTGGAGATGGTCCCAAGCAGAAATTGGAATCTTGGGATCTCAAACCTACCTCTTTCTTTTACCCCGAAAGGGATGTTGCCGGGGGTGCACTAGCTACTGAAGCTACCAAGTCAAAGCTTGCCGACGAGTTTGATGGCAAGGTGAAGCTTACGAAGGCTCGCGCTGCTCAGTTCCAAAAAATACTGGAGAAGGACACGCGATTGCTAGCCAGTAATAATGTTGTAGACTACTCCTTATTCCTTGTTCGTATTTCGGCGGCCGATGTGTCACATTCCGAGGCTCACCCGCCTTTGGGAACAAGCCAAGAGACGGAGGGACCAATATCACCTACACCGCCGCGGTGCTCGCCCCCAAATCCCCCCACCTGGCGAATGGGTATTATATCGAGCAATGGCAGGGAGGTATACAGGGCTGCAATACTCGATTTCTTCTGGGCAAAGCATTCGTTACACGCAAAGGTAATGACCGGCCTCGTTCGCGGGTACAACCTTATCGATGAACAGGGACCAATGAGTATCACTGCCGAAAGTGACGACTATCGGGAGAGGTTTTTGAAGATGTGTATGGGATTTGTTGAGATCGATGAGTAACGGTATAAGAGGGGGGAGTGGGGGAGGGTTGATAGAGGGTTTGGTAAGAGTTCCAAGGGGGCAGTCGGACGCGAATGAAGTTTCCGTGATACCCTTATCGTAGCATGGCCTACAATGATTAGCAACTTTATTCTGGGTTGTCAGAAAGTGCAATACTGTTGCAACGTAACATTGGTGTGTCCAGCTCACAACTCATTTGAATAATTAAACTTTACTTTTCACCACGAAATAGTCGTAAAAAATGCCATATACCCAGAGTATAGAACCCCTACAATAATATGCCGCGGCTACTGACTCTAATTTTGATCTCTTATTAAGCGAATCATAGTCTCTTTTAACTCACCGCCTCGTTCGAAGTTACATCAAGCTGTGAATGACTGCGCGAGATAAAGCAACGCTACCCGACTGAGCCTCAGCCGGCATATAATACTGGCGTCGTGTTTAAGGCTGACATATCCCGGCAAAGGTACCATGCACAAGATTGCTTCAGCCACACGACCACTATTTAAGGAGCTCATATGGCAAAGGAAGGCCCCTTTCCTGCATGAAGGATGTGCAGCACGTCGTCTCGGTCATCTTGAGCCCATTTCACTAGTATCTGGATCATGGTATGTTGCCCCTTAGCTAATGCTCTATTGATAACTAAGCTGTGTGTGTCAACAGTGATCGACGTTGCATTCTGCTTCTCGTCTACAATTATTGACCGAGAAACCCCCAATATTCACCGCCAGACGGCTTACTGAATATAGTTGTTCGAGGAACCAATCTATTTGTGCAGTTCAGTGATTCTGCCTTTCCATATGGTAAAGAGCACGTAGGCCAAGTACTCGCCGGCTCTCCTATTCGTGAAGCTGACCAAGATGTTGTTGCCGGAGGGTGTGGTGTGGACGATGAGCTGAAGGAATGTTGTATATCCCGATTCAGGAACTGAGGATCTATTCATACAGAGTTTGCGGAATTCTATTCCTCCGGCACTGCCAACTCTTCATTGGGGGGCTAGTGGCTTCATCTTAGACTCTCCGTGAATGGAAGCCTCCATCTTTACGTTAGGGCTCTTGATGCTCATAACATTCTAATGCAAGCGGCCAAGGCCCCCCTAAATAGTTCAAAAGAGAGCCGATACGCTCTTGAGGCGTTAGTTACACAGATATTGGATGGGTGCACATGATCGGACATCAACTCTAACACGCCTCTAATCCACCAATTGAGGACTCAAGACGTTTAATATCCTAATATGCCCTATATTTAATATCTGATGACCTTTATTAGCTTTCGATTGGCACGATAAAGACAATATCGGCCCATTTTAGCTCTGTTGATATCCTTTAGAGACTAGATAGAGTCTCTCACTATGACACCTTCAACTACTACCGACCTTCTCTCCTCACCGAAACAACGAAAAAATGTCAGTTTGAGAACGCCATGGTGCAATGCTGATAAGTAGGTTTACATTTAAGCTGAATAAGATTAGTTTTCATAGCGTCGTCCTGTCTATACTGACGATTAGACAGCTGCTACCGGGCTCTGTTTCCTTGTCCATCTCCCTGGGTTGTGATAGAAGCGGTTCGTTACTGTGCTACTGTCTCAGCTAACTCGGCGAGCAACTATCCGACGCAAGCGATAGCCGTGTGTGGTACAGGAAAAGAACGATATATATCAGCATGTTCATGTCCGGCTACGAACTGCTCGGTAGGGACCGCGTCCCTGACGACGGCGTCACACATTACAGCACCACCAGCTCCAGCGCCAGCGCCGGTGGTCACGACAACAGTCGTAGAGAAGGATACCTCAAAGAGTGCCGTAGCCGCAATAGTAACACCAAATCAAGCTTCTGCGACTGTAATTTCGACTGCCGTTGATGACGGGGCAGCGTTGGCTCAGACTACCAACAATGGCGGCGGCGGGTCAGATCCGAAGCCTAGTATAGGGGTATCAAATGAGCCAATGACGACTGACTGGCCGGCGACAAAAGATGCGCCATTGGATGATGTGAGTTAATTCTACCACGACTTAAGCAGCCCGGCGACTGATAAGGTTGACTTAAAGGTTTCTTCAACCAATGGTCAGACAGTTGTTCAAGGGGAATCTGGGACGAAGTCCCGCTCACCAGTGCCTTCACACTCTCTATTATCCCCATCACTCACGATGCCGCTAGGGCAATCATCAGAGTCAACATCGTCAGTACCGTTACCTCTGCTGTCTGAATCAGCATCTAAAACTGAGACGATTTCATCGTTGAGAACATCACCACCAACGATAACCTCATTCTTGATGCCGGCAAGCCCAAATACACCGCACGAAGGAAGCCAGGGTCTCGGAGCCGGCCTCGTGGCCGTGATAGCAGTCGGTGCGACGCTCATCGCGCTGCTGCTACTCGGCGCCGCGGTATACTGTTGTATGAAACGGCGAAAAACGCACCGAAGTGCTCGTCTCCGGGCCCTGACTCTCTCGCGGGAGAGCATGCCAAGTCAGGGATTCGAAGTGCCATCTGAGTGGAAACCGCCCGTCGAACTCCCGCATCAAAATGCGGTAATGTCGCGGCCGGAACTCGAAGACTCGTTTGTTTTCCGAACCCAACCGAGCGATTCGGCTTCGCTGAGCGCACCAGTTACCCCGAGTAGTCTGTCTGCTCATTCGTCTTTCGCACTACGAGATGCGGCTGAGACGCAGGGTGCCCCGCCGCATCCCTCACCTGCTGAATTGTTCGTTATGCCCGCTGAACTTCCGGGTGTGTATAAAATCTGAGTTTGAATAGACCCAGGGCCATGGATATAGGGGATGGGCTATTGTTCGCTTATATGACTGGTTCTATGGTGATGAGACCAGGTGGTTTACGAGACCCTTATGAGTGCCTAGATGAAGTGTGTCATGTGGATGTTATCACGAATCAAAAACGAATGGTATTGTATTTATACATTCTCGCGCTCTTTTCAGTCTTTCAAAATGCTCGCGGGCATATTTATCGCATATGAATCAGGGGTGGACGCAATTGGCTGAGGTGGCCAAAAGAATAGAGCCGCTCGCTTCTAGACTTAAAATACACTACCAGGAAACCGAAGCTTTTGAGAGTCTGCTATTGCTCCTTTCACTGAGCTTCGGCACTGGGACTTTCTACTGAATTCTAGTCTCCTTAAGAAAGTCAAGGGATAAAATAGTATAACTACGGATGCGATGCTAGGTTTTTATTTTATTATTATTTTTAAACAGGAAATAGCGGCATAGCGACGTATACTGTGAAAAATTGACGAAGTTGAGAATTCAAACAGGCTTATTGGCTACCTAGGTAGGTTGGTGGTTACCTAATTGTCATGGCGTTTATAGCTGAGTGTCATAGCTTTAGGCAGTTATTTATCCTCATGGGAGCTGAGAAAGTATTAAATGCGCGAGGAGAATCCGCCTGAAATTTTACTAAGTAACTGGTCAAAGCATCGATGTTGAATCTTTACCGCGTCTCGTCATTAGTCGAGCGCCATTGATTCCGAATAGCTCCTGGGAAGGAGTCATAGCTCTTGGCCAGGTTTTCTACTCCCGAATTTTGTGCTTGGTTTTCGATACTCATCGCCATGGAAGTATACGGACATGCATTGTCAGAGAACCTTATTGCCAAACTCACACGTTTCCCCGAGGTCGAACTCCGGGGGGTGCTTAAACGATCTCCCGACACAGAGCCGCGGAAACCATGTCGGGAACCTAGGCATCCATCGCTCGGTCCGCTCGGCAGTCTGCCTCTCGAGCTGTTATTCAACGTCATTGAATTCCTCGACTTTCAATCCTTGCTACGCCTGATGCGCGTTTCCCTGCAGTGGAAGGTAGCCGTAGAAGCCCTCCCTGCCTATGTGGCTTTGACAAAGCACGCACGAGGGCAGCTGAATACGCTAGGATTGTCCGGCATAATTAAACACCACACCGCCTCTGCCCTTTATGATGCCCTTCTCTCACAGAAATGCGCTTCGTGCTTTGAATTCGGTGGCTTCCTCTTTCTACCAACCTGTGAGAAGATTTGCTTCGCGTGTCTACTGCACAACAAGGCCTACTGGATGCTCCCTACCTCGATGGCTAAGGAGTGCTTCTCCTTGACCTATGCTGAGTTAAATACCCTACCGATCTTGCAGGCTATCCCTGGCTCATACTTCGTGGGGTCGCAGCGGACGCAACGCTCCTCTATTCCCTTGGTGAGTGTGAAGCAAGCGAAGCAGCTAGCTAATAAGGTACACGGATCTGCTCGAATGACTGCGATTAAATATGTCGAGAGCAAAACTGTACACAACGCAATGTACCATCTATTACACCGTGCATCTCTGGATCCCCCGGGCTGTGATCTATCTCGTGTTCGTTCGAAATTCCACCTGGTGGATGACGAATACTGCGGTACGGCGGCCATCCGCTTTCCATACGTCAAGGCAGGCCAGGCGGATAGCGGACGCTTATGTCGGGGTTGCGAGTATATAAGTCAAAATTTCGATTCTCTGCCGGACCACATCAAGGCACCGATCGTGCCGCCGGGGGTAGACAAAAGCATACCGCTACGCGCGATAGCTACTCGATTACGTTCAAGACGCGGGTTTGTCGATCATATTTCAAACTGCTATGGAGTCAAGCGATTGCTAGCTCAAGAGAAAGCTTAGGTTATAAACCGTCCATTATGTTCGGGTTGAGGATACCGCAACTGTCGAATCATGGTAAAAGTATGAGGTTCATTTCGGAAGACAGCCGAAACTTGTCTACCCCGCAGGTATGCACTCTCCTACACCGGAGACTGTTACTGGTAGATATCCCGGTGGCTCGCTGCTCTTACTCGAGCGTTAAAAGCGATCGAGTATTAGAAACACATACTATACAGATATTAGGCAATATACACATCAATCGCCACAGCACCTCATTCACCACATCTAGTTCTGCCGTAACTGTCGAGCGTGAGGCGGCGTCTTCCTACCATCCGGGGTTTCCTTCTGGGGCTTCTTTGCCTCCTCCTTCGCCTTGTTCGCTTCCTGGAGATCCCGTTCGGCATCACCATCTTCCATAATACCATTTTCGACAGGTGCGACAATCCAGCCGTTGGCGTCAGCCTCCAGGATATCCTGCTTGTAAATCTCACTCATCATCTCCCAGCCCTCGAAGGTCGGATGCATCTGGTCGGGACTGATGAACTCGGCGGTGACACGGTCGGGAAGGCCCTGATCGTAGTGTTGCTCGGACAGGACTAGGTGCTTGCCCTCGCGCTGCACGTCGATGGCGACTTGTCGGATCTGCGCATTGATGCTCTTGATGCAGCGCTCGAACTTGGGGCTCGTGCTCGTCACTAGCGTTGATAAAATCACGGTCGCGTTCGGGGATGCTTCAAACAAGAAATCAACGAGATTCTGCGTGTAGTCGAACCCGTGGGCGGACCCCCAATGCTCCTCTTGGAAGCAGTCGCTCGACCCGGCGTTGACGATGATTAGATTCGGCTGCATCTCCGGCACGGCTTTCTGGGCTTTCTCGTGTAAGATACGAATTGGGGTTGCGGGGAATGCTTGGACGTCGTTGTCTTTGAACTTGCCGAAGCGGTTCTGTCGCACAAGCGATGTGTCAGTTCCAGTTACTAGTATTCGGCTCCTTGGCTGCTAATCGTGATTTGCCATCAAACATACCGTTCCAACGCAGTTGACTGGATTCCCCAGCCCTACAAGCCATTCACGCAGCCTCATACGGTATGCTGACTGTGGGGGGGTCCCTAGCGTCATTGACGCGCCTATAAACATCACGCGTAGTGGAATACCACCGGCGATGGCTTCTAGATGCGACTTTGCGGGTTCGGTACTGACTGGCTTGATGCCTGCTGTCGATGTGGCACCCGGCTCGTGAGACTGTGTTGACTCGGCCTTGACAGGTTTAGTGTTGACAGGCGTAGGATCCTGTTCGGGCGATTTTTCTGATTCGATTTTGGTTGATTCGATGTGTTTTGAGGAGGTGGAATCTTGCTTTTCGGATACGTTCTTATTCTCGCTCTCGTTCTCGGCCGGCTGCTTGTCTTTTGCCCCTTCTATGACACCATCGGGAATAGGTCGGTCGTTTTGATCGTTCGGTACACCATCGATGATAGGCGTGTCATTCTTCTCTTGTGGTATGGGCTCGTCCCCATGATTCTCGGGTGTGTTCTTGAATTGATTACGCACGTAGTCGACGTCGACTGTACCTGTTCCCCATAAGACCGCTACACGTCGCGCACGAAGTGTGAGTAAGATTTCAATCTACGCGTCTGGATAGGAGATAGAGAGTGGCGTCGCATACCGAGTAGAAAGAAGAAGGCGATAGATATAACGACGACCTTGCCTAGTTTCGACAACTGCCTCCATTGCGCGCCGAGGCCGCCTAGCCGTGACTGTATTAACATGATCTATTGAGACACAGGTGTCGAGATTTTCGCTTACTTCATTATTGAATTCTGTAAGATTCACTACTGTAGAACCCCAGAAAATATGCTTTCTAGGGGGCGGATGCCAAGATGCTTGGCATCTATAAGGCCTTAGCCTATAGAAGCGGACCAGTGTCAGAAAACGTCGGATGTTAGTGTTGCCCTACTCATTGTTTACTCCTATGAATTGAATGAGACATTGCATCAGGCCCCAGGATCACCCTTGTTGATTTAACAGCTTAATACTACGTATACTACCTAGGTATGTAGTAGGCAGGTAGATTGTTGCTGGCGCCTGCTGAGAAACAGAACTTGAAGAGACCACACAATGATGACCTAAAAGCCCGAACCTCATTTCACCCTCCTGATGATGTGCCAATTCCCTTAGCCTTCTCCTTTTATTCACTTTTTGTCTTTTTTCCCTTTCGGTAAAGTCTTCTAATATTTGAGCATAGATGCAGCTCTGCGCATGCCATAAATAGACTTTATTGCTTATGGGTTGAAGATGAGAGAACGAAATAACTGATGTCATATATGATATTTATATGAAGAATTATTCGCAAACTATAATACATTCCGCCATTTGTTCCAGAATTCTCCAGAAGGGCAAGTAGTTCACCTCGTCGCTTGCGACACAATCCCGTCGGAAGCGTCCGCGGGGTCGGAACTAGCTGAAATAGAGCCAAGTTATGTATAACAAATACGGTGATTCCCAAGCACGAATTTTTGTTTCCAGATGGAAATTTCGGATAGAGGGAATCAATAATCCGCTCGGTTTGCCGAATTGTGACTTTGAATTCTTAAGGGGTGTACGCATTAAGGTAACTTGCATTGGTAAACCCTTTTAGGTGCCCATAGAAGAAAACCGCCAGTTATATCACTGCGAATTCCAACTCCTGTGTGTCTTGATTCCACCTCATTTCGTATCGTACGTTATCTACAATACGAACCACTTGCTGGTTGTATTCTGGAATCTCAAAAAGCCACCTTGATGCCCAGCGGGTAACGTGCGCTTCTCGATAGTCATTCTGTAAAACAACTCGCTCTTCGTGTATTTTTGCTTGGGCTTCCAATATATTTGTTACCCACGCAGAGTATATGGGAGCATACCTCACAACGTCTTGCACTACGTCGCTAACCAATCCGATATAATCAAATTGCTCGATGTCGTTAACCTTTTGGCCGGTCTGGCGGACTTGATTAAAGAACGTACTCCCCGCAACAGAATTTCCCTCCTCTTTCTTTCCGTCGAATCCTAGACGAATAGCGTATTTTGCGCCGGAAGCAGCTGCTTCTCGACTAGGAACTGCTGAATATGTCCAGTTTGTCTGATTTGTTGCCCTGTTGTGTACGAGTCTGTGATGCCGAATAGGAATTGATGCCATCATAAGAAGCCCTGGTACACTCTTAGTGGCTTGGTTATTATATAATGAAGTTGTAATCGAGGGTTAATCCCCCCCAAAAGCAGAAAACAGAGAATGCGGGTTTTTTTGTTGTTGTCAGAGAGAGGGGGAGGGGTCTAAAGGCCACTAGGATTCTGCGTACCGATACAGTGAAAAATCCACCATGGGCTTAAGTCACGGCTGTCTTCCGGTAAGTACTTTTCATATGTTTTCCGGTCTTCTGACCAATTGACGCGGTAAACCAGGTCTATCGCTATCCGACCACAAGCAACCTCGTCTCGCCTAGCAAAGGCCGCTGCAAATCGATCAATCTTCACACGCCATTCTATCCAGTACCACTTTAGTGAATAGTATCAGCCATTATAGATACATAGTAAGGCGAGACGCTAGTTGCCCTGTTGTGTTAGAACTTACAGGAGAGTTTTCCCACTATGGCAAATTTTAGTAGTGTATTATGTCAAGCACAAATTAGAGGGAAAATATTGTCGTAATTGCAAACAAACAAGGACCTGCTTGCTGCCTAGTTGGAGGGCCAAACCAAGAGTCCTTGGCCTTGATAGGGCCGAAAACGGCGGACTTACTTACTTTGAATACTTCATCATCATACCAGCTTCCTCTAACGTTATCCAAGAGTTCGTGTCTCTCATTCCAAGTTTCTAGAACTTTGCTATGCTCGTCTACCAGTGTGGCTAACGTGTCGTCGTCTAGGTCGGGACATACATATCCCCACTGTAGAACATGAGGTTAGCAGATTGATCCAAACAATGAAGCTATTTATTCGTGTCAAAACGAAGACGGTAGGAGCCAGACCAACGTACCCTTGAGAAGTCAACGGCCCAGGGAGTTGAGTTCCTGAATATAAAGGGTCTATGGAAATAGTCTGCACTCTTCTGCGGCGTATTTTCGTCGTTCCAGAAGGCCTCGGACAACAATTTTGAAGTCCACGATGCTGGGGTGTAAGTACTCAAAATATTGGCACCTTCTTTGTTCCAGTCCCCGTCAATAAAGGGGTAATGCGTATATAATGGATTTGGTATATCGTATGATATCACGGCGATCGGAACATCACTCCCCAACGCTACGTGATGGTTAGCAAAGTCCATTAGAAGACCATTAGAGCAGTTAAGGTAGAAATACAACTCACGGAGAACCATAGTTGAGCCACCAAAGAAGAGATGCTCCATAGTGTGGCCAATTTCATTGATACCATGAAAGTTTATGAACTAAAATACAATTATTCGTGTCTTCAAAGATAGAGAATGCTGCTGCGGAAACTAACAGGTTCAGGTGGGCGCGTGCGATTCGGTGGATATTCACCGGGAAGATTGTTCTGGAATCGGGAACCAATAATTCCATGGGTAAGTTCGTGTACAATCTGGGCATTTGTAAGTAATGGGGTAACTCGGTGTCAGTAATGAAGCATATCCACGTACCGACACTAACAGGTTAAAATACAACTGGCAACGCTCCGCTATGGTTATCGTATCACTGCAGAGCGTAGAGATTCTTCGAGCATTGATGAGACAAATTCCAGTGAAGTTCAACCCGGTAGGACTTATATCACAGGCTTCGGCCGTGGAATTTTCATCGTCGATGAAACTCTAGCAAATTAGTCGTTAATATACCACAGTTTGTTGTTACATTACTCAGAGAACAAGTGTGAGCTACGCTTAGAAAAGTTAAGATATTCTAGTTTATACAAGAGGCCTTGCATTTCAACAACAGGAAGAGGGGAAAGGGAACGTAAATCCAAGATTACGTACCCATCTATATGTACTAAGAATTTCCTCAAGCCTTTGCCTCCATTGAGGTTTACTCATATCAGCGATCCAGTTGAAAGGACAAGGTTGACCTTTTTCTTCTGCTATGATTTTTTCTGTGCGCAAACCAAGAAGGACGCGGGCATTATCAATAGGCGGCTGGCTATACTCGGCGCCAGCGGTAGGAGGCACTATATCTTCCCACTTTTCTATTCGACCAAAGAGGAGCGTCTGAAGCTACAGCATGTCATGATCTAATTAGCAAATAGTAGGGGTTATGGGACCGCCAGGGGGAAGCTTGACACAACTGTCTTGAGCATATAGACCGACAAGTTGTTAGCATAAGGTAACTTACTGTAAAACGCATCAGAGCCAAACTTGCAACAGATCAGAACGAAGGTAACTCTCAATTACACTTGAGCGGTACTTATCACTTACCATGGTCATTTTTATCCTCAATCAGTGCTTTGAGCGCACGATCCGCTAGTTCTAAGCCTACGCTTAATTCCTTCCAAACATTGGGATTATCTACGCTCCAAACCTGCCCCCCAACCCTTGCGGGTGGCGAGGTTTGAATCCAATCATACCATCTATCTTTGCGAAAGAAACTGAACCAACGCGTCTCATCAACTTGGACCCTGCTCAATTCGTAAACTATTGCCATTGCCCGGGCGGTGTCACCAGTATCGTTCGGCAGATGCCCTCCAGAGAATGACCCAAACTCCGGGCCAAAATTGACCCAACGATGTAAGGATATAGCTTCCCACGTTTTCATGCCCCTGAGTTTATGCGCCTGATAACACTCAATGCGAAAAAGCTTGTCTAGGTCCTTATCATTTGGTACGTCGGGAGCCTCGTTCTGATGTACCATATCGGAGGTATCGAGATAGCGGATTGGATCGTTAACTCGGGGAGCCTCCGGCGCATACCCACTATGCCTCAAATTATCCCATATGAAAACATTGCGAGTCTCACCTGGCTTTTCCAGGCGCACTGCCCAAGGTGATTCTGGAGTGTTATCTGGTAGCTCTGCGAAGTTCATTGTGTTATAGAATTGAGTGAAGATGTTTGAAATGACAAATTTAACAAGTGCGGTGAGCTTGTGGTTGCACTGCCCATTACTCCTAGGAGAACAGGGCCGGAAAAAGAAGAACTCGGATGACTATGTGACCAGTGACCACTGGTCACCCGAATGGGCCAGAACTTGATACTGACACGCCGGAGGTAAATTCAACGGAAGGACGTGGCCGCATCCGTCCCATTGCGTGGATAAAGAGAGGACTACTAGAGCCTACGTATTTTACGTCTTTTAAAATAACAAAGCAACGCACTTAGAAGGATACTAATGAGGCCCAAAGGAACATTGGGGTCCAAACAAAGCGAATTGCTATATGTGGAGTAGATATAGCTAAGTGCACGACTTGACTAGGATGACGATGGAAGTGATATGCTTTAGAATAGCTAGGCTACTGCCGTTGTATGGTGTAGAGGTCTCTCTGCCCGGCATATGGCTCGCGCGGATGTTCATTCGCGTGATTCATTACTAGTATTCTCCCGGATATTCTATTCTCGGGCTTGACGGCCATTTATATCGACGTTGCTTGGTTTGTAGAAGCTAGAAAAGGGCATGCAACTCGAAAGGATCGTGCTGAAGCGAGTAATGGCCGAATCACGAGTAGAGATTCCACTGGCATAGTTACGATACACACCAATCGAGTCTGAAATTGGGGCTAGTAGTAATGAAGTGATTAACACAGCGGCCAAGATGCCGAATATGTTGGAAATACTTCAAGTGATGATGTTTCGCTCTTGCAAGCCTTGATTGCTTGAGAAAACTCGTTTGATCCATTAGTCTATCGGGTCACTAATAAATGTATCTTGAGCTACGTCCGCCTTTAGCGAGGATGGGTTTGATACAGCTCAATCGCCTTCTTGGGTACCAATCAAAATACGAGATTTTCGGTAAAAATTACGATTCAAAGTGAAAGAATAGAATCATGATCACGGAGTTGTTGGGTAAGAGAGCTCGAGAGTTCAATCGGCCCCTATTACTAACTCGGGTCACATGACTGTTTACCCCCTTTTCGGAAACTTGGCAATAAACTTGGGGTACCTTGCCTGCTATCCCTTCACTGTATCTTGTCAGACTTGCACTGAATAAGATTGCAAGCAGTTTTATGATACAGGAGGCTACTTAAAACACGTGCCTTCTGTACTTTGTCGAAGAGTTGCAATGAAAAATTAGAGACGGCGCTCTGGCCTACACAACTCGTATCGGACGTGCCCCCCCTCTAATTCGTTACCGTCGCTGTCCATCTTTGATGACGTCACATGTACCGACAACTTAGATTTTCTGCGATAGGATGAAGAACTTCATCAAGCAAACTGCCCCTATCCGACCACCGTCGTCGACTAGACTCGAATACAGCACTGTACCAACGCGAGAAGAACATGATGGCAGTTCACTACCACAGCCCCGTCCACCGAATATGGCCTATGTGTACGGGCTTACATGCTTCGTATCTTTAGGCGGGTTTCTGTTCGGTTGGGATCAAGGCGTTATGGCCATGGTTATCGCGGATGAGCGTTGGTTGAAGCTGATGCAGCCCGCTAACGATTGTGAGTCGTTTCCCTTTAATTACTCGGACGTATGGATAAGCACATGGCTACTCCTCGTATCTAAAGTCGCGGGTTTGTTGTCCGATTGCATCAACATGATCACTTCGATACGTGTGTTTTATGTAGGGAGTATTGGTTTCGTTATAAGTATCTACAACATCGGTTGCGTAATTGGAGCATTAACGATTGGCTTATTTGCGGATTCATGCGGTCGCGAGCGCACTATTTCTCTTGCTAGCATCGTCTTCGTTATTGGCGCGCTACTCCAAGCTGCGTCGTATACTGTTGCTCAAATAGTAGGTGCGGCCCGTTATTATTTCCTATTGTCTTTTTCTTCTATTTTCTTCTCTGATCTCTTATTTCTGTATAAGATGATGTGCATATGAGAGCTCGCCTTATTTACCACGTGGTATGATGAGCTGATGCTGTCTTGCATTAGAGCATCGGGCGCCTGATCCTCGGCGTGGGTGTCGGCGCCTATTCCGCTGGCGTCCCACTATACATATCTGAGATAGCACCGGCGCAGCTGCGTGGCCGAATTGTCGGCATCTTGATGATGATCCTGTGTTTTGCAGAGATGGTTGTCTTCTTCGTCGACTACGCCTTTTCCTCCTCGATTCCGAAGACTGGTGGCGCTTGCCGCTCGCAATTCAAGTCGTGCCCACACTCGTACTCACGATCGGCTGTTGGGTTTGGGCTCCGCCATCTCCACGTTGGCTTGTCTCCCAGGAGCGTCACGAATGCGCCCTTGAGGTCCTGACACGCTTGCATGGCTCCGCGGCGGCAGAAGATGAGATCCGCACTATTCGTGAGACTTCAAGGAGAGGCTAGTGTCATAGAACATTCTGGTACTTCATGGGCTGATATGTTTCACGGGCCTGTTCTCCGCGTTACGCTTCTTGGCACTGGAATTCAGATGTCCCAGCAGACCACAGGCATGAATGGGATATTTTACTATGCACCTGAACTCTTTAAAAAGGGCGGCATTACAGACCCAAAGCTTGCGAACCTCGCCACTGGCGGAATCGGCGTGACCCTCCTCCTCAGTGCATGGATTCCAGTCTTTTACTTCGATCGGTTTGGTGGTTCCAGGTTGGACTAGTGGGCATGGTAATTGCCCTCACGGGCATTTACATTTTTCAACAGCATGCTGCGGACTACCCGCACAGCCCAGCTAATTATGCTATCGTGATATTCCCGTACCTGTTCTTTACCTTCTTTAATATGAGCTGGAGCACCGGTTCGTGGACCTATGCCTCTGAGATCTTCCCTCTTTCACTTCGTGTAAGTTGAAATCTATCATCAGTGGGCTCTTTTCAGGGAATTTCCGTCAATTGGGGTCAACCAGAACCCGCCTTGCAGGTCCCGTGTCTGCGCTAATCGCAGTCTCATATCTTGATGTAGGCGAAAGGGAATGCCTTGTGTACTGCTTCTCTCTGGATCTCCAACTTCGTTGTTGCTCAAGTTTCACCGCCAATTGAGAGTGCAGCAGGACATGGTCTTTATATACTGTTCATTATCATTTGCATTATCGCATTTTTCTTCGTCCGCTACGGTCTCGGTAAGTCTTCAGCCCTGTTTAACTTTTGCGACTTTGAGGATCACTAGGTTAATTAGAGGTCTAGTTGAAACGAAAGGCCGCTCTCTAGAGGAGATGGCGGAGGTATTTGGGATTACCAGAGCTGAGGTTAAAGGAGAAGATGAAGAAGAACGGGGTTTGGTAAATCAAGGTAATGTTGCCGTTTACTTCTGAGTGATTGGTAAAGATATATTACTAACAATTACTCTACAGCCCTACTTCGAAGAGTATCAAGAGATGGGGGTTCCGTCGACGATTGAAATAATCTTATCTAGGCTAGCAATGAGGTAGTTGAAATATACTCCGTATGAAGGAAATAGTAGATGAAAATAACCATAAATATACAATTTTATTGCAGGACCTAAAATGGGAATTGTCAGGACTGCTAGTATGGGGAAGAATATGACATTAGTTGATGCGCGAGGCTCTTGGAATACCCCCGTAACTATGTTACCACTATATACGGGGAATTCTCTTTGTCCCTAGGTATCGTGAGATTGTGACGGGAATAGTGACGCTGGTACTCTACATATTCTGCTAGATATGTACGTGCCTAATACTACGTACGAATTAAATATGTCTGGAGAGGAGCCCCGGTTCGCATGCCGTCTACTTATTGCGCAGTGCACCCGAGTGTACCGAGGAATAGGCGCTATTGGATGCGGGCGGCGGGCCGGGACAATGGAAGACAATACCGAATCAGTGATTATCAATATAACTTAAGTGAATCGCGGCATGGCTTGGTGGTATGAGACTCTTCTGCAAGTCGAAATTATGCAGTAGATTACGGCTACTCGGGGGTTGTGATTTGGGCTTTTGAGCTCTCTCGAGTTGCTTAATTAGCCTAGCTGGAAGAGATTTTCGAATTGCTGCCTCAGCGAGCTAGTGTTAATTGACCAACTGACTAATTCAAGGCTTAGTTTGGTGGCTTAATGAGCCAATGCTACTAGATCGTATCACCAAGCAGGGCTGAGCAGTGCCGACTGCGGTATTGCTTATTCCAACTGCGGATCTTGATAACAAAGCAATAGGGGAGTAGAAATTAGGCCGTGTCAGCGGAAGATATAGATTTTAATGTTGTTTTCTAATATTTAGAATAAATATATGTTAATAAATTTAATGATATTGGTCCAAGTTCGACCCCAACCTATGATCTTTCTAGACGCGTTAAATAATCATGAACGAGCATTGTCAGGAATGCATCTTAAAAGTACATAGTCCTTCAAAGATTAAAAATACATTTAGTGTCGCTTGGCCTTGTAAAGTAAATTCCGTTATTAGTTAGCAAGATCAGAAGGATCCACAGGACCCTAAATACTCGCAGGTCGGCTACGTCGGTTGCCCGACAAAATTTGGTGTCGACGGTCTCTCGCATCGGACGAGCAATTCGCGAGGCAACGTGTTCTAAAATCGAGTCTTTCTGTTTTCCCCTTGCGTTGCTATTAGTACAAACACGATTGGGGTTGATTGGAATTGCTCACTCTAAAGAGACGAAAGCACGGGGTACTTTCACGTTAACTACCTACTACGTCACGCGTATTGAATACGGACGGGATAATGTACCCGCCACTACTATGTACATTCATCCCGCATTCTTAAGAGCACACTAGAGCCCTAACTAGTAAAAATTAGGCTAGCTATAATGTAACACCAGTAGACTATGATGGAATAGGTTAACATAAGTACACATTATTGATTCAAAACACTTGGCAAACTAAACCCTATCCGTCTGACATAAGCACTCATCGTCTATAGAGGGAGCATTCCCACTTGCTTACATTCAACTCTCAAGTGCTTCACGTTAGTGGCAACGTGAATCCTTAAGACCGAAAATGTATATAAGGAAGGAATTCCACCTAGAGGCCAATGTTTTAATAGTCATTTTGTAACCTATACAGAATCTCAACATGCGCCAAAATACCATAACTTTGTCTTTATTTTGTGTAGCTGCGGCTGTCACAGCAGACCAAATTCTCTTCCCGAACACTACTGGACCTCATAGGGTTGGCAGCAAGATTCTTGAACTCGTTGACTATTCAAGAAATGATATCTATTCGCCCTTCCCGCAGCCCCGGGACCTTATGGCAACTCTTTATTATCCAATCGATGACAACCAGACAACATGTGACATTGACACACTTTATACGCCGCAACTCGGAATTTATTTAGATCTTCTCGCTTCAGCGCCATTAGGGACGTTTAGGAAGTTCGCCTTGCCATATTGTGTTAATGCTCCTCTTGCCCGCCCAGACCTACCCCTTGTCTTATTCAGCCACGGATATAAAGGATCGAGACTTTTATATGCCGGATTTCTCCAAGAATTTGCCAGTCACGGTTTCAATGTATTAGCTGTCGATCACACTCATGATGCCCTTGTAGTTGAGTACCCCGACGGTCGAGTCGTATACAACACTCTCGATGAGAACGTGGCCGGAGCTGTTGAACAGGATCTTGAAGTCAGAACCCAAGATATGATTTTTGCCCTAAATTCCATGAATAACTCCACCATTACGTCTCAGATCCCGGGTTTGTCGCCCCGCAAGCTTCAGACAAACCGCGTTGGGATTCTAGGTCATTCTTTTGGAGGGAGCACGACGTTCCAGGCAGCGGTCAATGATACTCGTTTCGTTGCTGGGACGCTGTTGGACGGGCCATTCTGGGGTTTCGCCAACCAGACGGGAACAGATGCTCCGATCATGTTGTTGGCTGCCCTACAGCCTTCAAGCAAGGACTGGATAACGGAATGGACCACGACTTGGCCGCGGCTGCGGGGCTTCAAGCGATGGTTTGATGTGGCCGAGACACTTCATCTTTCCTTTGATGACCTACCGCTCCTGGCAGAGATCCTGGGGGCTGACCTTAGCGAAACCGTGGGCAATGTTACGGGGACAAGGATGATTGAGATAGAGTCAGCGTTCGCGACAAGCTTCTTTAACCAATTCCTCAAGAATGTGACGGATGGTCTTCTCGACGGGAAACAAGCTGAACAATGGCCTGAAGTGTCATTTGTCATGAACTAAACCCCGGGAAACGTATGGCGAATCATATGTTGAAAGCTTATAATCTAATTGAAGAATACCAAATCGAATTCGGGACCTAGATAGTCATATTTATGCCACTAATATCATATCATGTCATCTTTGCGAAATCAATCATCAATTTGAAGGGGTTCGTGTAGCAAGGATCTTAGAGTAAGGTAACATTCCACTTATATAGACATTATACCATCGAGGTTTGAAGAAATGCACTTATTGCGCCCGGGAAAGAGTCGAGATTATGTTTTATTAGCATTCACGTAAAATATACGCACCAACCAAAGTAAACTACGCAGAACAGTACTCGCGAGGTTTCTCTTTGGACTTGTTAGAATCAGGATGCCATATTAATGATTGCAATGAATCGGGCTGATTGGTGATAAGCTCAATCCAGCCTGAGTGAGATACTGCGATTTAGAAGGCCTACGCGCACAACAGACAGCTCCAGATTCCTTTCTTAACAATTTTCAGTTGTGCTTCGGTACCCACATAATCATATCCAAAAAATGACCCATAGACTGTGGACTATGGAACAGTTGTATAGGGGCTGGATAGGAACGTAGAACTTATAATAGGGGGAATGTGTTCAAGACAGCAATGATTCCATTCAGATTTTCAGGCAAAATGGTCAACAATTGGGGATTCGCTCGAAATCTCTCGCTTAATTAAGTAGGGCGTGTTTGATACTGAATATTGCCTTGATTTAAACTGGGTATTCATACACAGCAGCAAGCGCTGCTATAATTATGCGGTTTCGTGGCTATTGTCTTAGGCGGTCTCAATAAGGCAACGGTGATTCTGGGGGCCCGAAATGAAATACATGGCTTGTTTCATGTCATTGTCGCTCATGCCCTCAAGGCTAGACACCCGAGAATTGGGAAAAGTACGGAAGAAGGAGGCTAATCCCATACGAAGCTCAATGTACGCAAGATGCATCCCAATGCAAACTAATAAGGAGAAGGTTAGTAGATGAATTACCAAAAGCGGGAATGTGTTTGGAACGAACTTCTTGAACCGCCGCCAAATGGCATCAAAGAATCTTTCATTGCCTTTGTGGGATTTTCCCATCTTGAGGGGTCATACTGATCTGGATTAGGGAACACTTCCGGATTTCTATGGAGGCTCCACGTCTGCGTCATGACAGTCGAGCCACCAGGGAGGTAGTATCCTGCAATGTCGGCGCCTTCCTTCGGGACGTACCGTGGAAGGCCACCGGGAACTACGGGAAAGCGACGTAGACCTTCTGTAATACATTGATTCAGAAAGGGGAGAGATTTCAAGCTTTCACCTGTGAAGTTCACTGGTAACGTCTCGAGCTCTTTGACCAGCTGATCTCTTAGTTCGGGCTGTTTGCATAGAGCCCAAGTCACATATGTAAGTGTATTAGACGTTGTGCTATATAGCCTATGTCAGCCTGAGAGCAAGGAAGATTTAGAGTCGCGGAGATCGGAGACCCCGCATGAAGAATTAAACCACAGAAAAGAGGATAGCAAACTCACTCGCTTCCCGCAATGATGTATGTTTCGGCATCTAGAATGGCAATTAGCAATCATCGTCTGTAAATGAGGGGCTCTGAAAGTTGAGATATCTCATTAGAGACGGAGTCAACTTGTAGAAAAGCAGCTCACCATTCAACAATTCAGCTTCTGTCATGGATTCGCCATCAATTTCAACCCCTCGCACTAGCTTACTGAATAGTACTGTGATCATAAAGTTAGCTAAGGTTAATAAAGTATGGTTCAAGAGAGACTTACGGGGCCTTTCTTCATCCTTATTTTCCATTTCCTCTCTCAGTCGCTGGAGTTTTGCGCTCGCAGTGGCTTTCAGCCGGTCATCAACCATCTTCAATGAACCCTCAAAGCCAGGGAGCGGAAGACTGTAGGAACTTGGGTGTTAGTAATCATAGCTGATGGCCGAATATTTTTGTTGAGGGGCCGTGCGATATTCAAACGGGGAATGAAATATATCGAAGAATTGCGTACTGATATATTATTGGCATTAGGGTTGTGAGCTGGGATCCAATACTTGATATGATCCCCGCTCTCCGAAAATCCTTGATATAAGTATCGGCCTGTTCTATTGAATTAGTGTGAAATGCAACTATATATTGAAGGTGCCCCTACCTTGCCATTCTCAATCGCGTGGAAGGATTCTCCAAAGGTCAACTGGCCGATGATATCTGTGGTCATGAACATCCACCACTTGTAGATATCTACAGCCTTCCTGATTTTCATTTCTTCGCCCATCTTCTCAATTGTTAAGCGTACTTTCTCTTCGATCTGCGGTTCCATCGCTTTCAAGCTGTTCTCGGATATTGGCTGGGAAAGCAGTTTTCGATGTCGGCGATGAAAGTTCAGGTCCTGGGTACTGACTATGTTCTCCTTCCGGTATCCGATCCCTAGGTAGAAATCTGTCTTTACGAAGTCGGCTTTAACGCGATGGATTTTCTTGGCGGCCGCAATATCAGTTACGTCAACCTCGGTTGGTCCTACTCGCACAACCGGACCTGCAGCAGTATCAACTAACTATTATTTTGGTCAAATATTTATTGATAGCCACACTTACCATACTTCTCATGTAGCTGGCCAACATAGATAGGACCGTCTCCCTTAATTGACCTTAGCTTTAACACGGCGTTCGTCCATTTTGTGTACCATGGGCCAGGAACCTTGACTAGAGGATCGAAGAGTAGGCGACGAATAATGATCTATTACTCGTAGAATGTTAAATCAAGGCACGTGTACTAAATGTTTGAATGAACTTACCACAAGGAGGACCGCAGCGAAGGCAAGCCCAGCCGTTTGGCGTGACTCCATGTCGCGGATACTATAAGAGTCTAGATCATACATGCTGGCGGAGAGATGCTGTTCGGCGTGGGTCTAATAAATTGAGTTGGTTGGTTGTTGTTAATGTATAGATTCATCTTCTACCCTTCGTAGCTTGCGGGACATAGAGCTCTTATACTCTTTTTAGTATATGATTCATTCCTTATTGACAACTAACCAGGAAGACCATCGGCTAACACGGAATGCGGCCGGTGCGAAGCTTGTCAACCATCATAGAGATCGCCCCACCACCTTGAGTCCGTTTTAGGGGCTTGGTAGAAGAAAGCAAGTGTGTTTGGACGACGAATCGGCTTGCGGCGGATCGTTTCGAGCCTACTCGTAGCGTAAGTTATGCCTTTCCCCGCTTCGGCTCATCGTTGTTTAGGGGTATTTGGTAGTAGTGTAACGTCTTTAGTCAAATGGTGGCCGGTGATCGGGCGGACTCCTGGAGCCGGTCGGTCCAACGTCTATGTCTTTTCCCGCCTTTTGACACGCCTCAATCAACTTACGTTCTTGGCACATAACCCAGCTAGTGTTGTATTACGAGTCCCCTGATAGGCTAACCAGACTATCAACACCTTCTCTTGTATTTATTATCTGTGCGCAAGGTACTATTAGTGCTACTGCGCTACTTATACTTATTTTGCTAACATTTAGCATTTTATTTTACTTTTTATTTAATTTTTATTGTTTTTGTTTATATATAAACTAAACTATTTTTAAATTGCTTTATTATAAACAATTTAAATATATTAAATTAATTTTTTATAACGCATTTTTTTAATTAACTTGGCTACTTAATTAAATAGGCCACTTTTAAAACCAATATAAAAATCGTTATTTAATTTTTTAATAATTTTACAAATATTATAGCTATTAAAATATAGTTTAAAATTCTTTATTAAGTTATTAGTTTAAAATTTTAAACTATATTTTAATAGCTATAATATTTGTAAAGTTATTAAAAAATTAAATAACGATTTTTATATAGGTTTTAAAGGTGGCCTATTTAATTAAGTAGCTAAATTAATTAAAAAATATGTTAACTAGTTTTTTTATATGTTGTTAATATTAAAACGCTGCTACATATATGTTTTAGTTTTAAGTTAACTAGCTTTTAAAAATTATTTGTATATATAAAAAAACAACTTTGCTTTTTTATATTAGCTATAATAAAAGCTATAAAACTTATTAAACCATAAATTATTTTAAAAATTAATATATAAGCATAACTTTTTTTTGCCTTTTTATTAGCTTAAAAATTTAATATATTTAGCTTTATTTATTTTATTTGCTGCTTTTAAAAAGTTAATTGTATTTTAAAATTATTTTATTTATTAAAATATATATTTTTATATTTGTTTTTATTTTTATTATTATTATAACAAATATTATAAAGTTATTACTTTTTTATAACGTTTTATTTTAAAAAATTAATATTATGCTATTTTAAAAAATGCTGTTAAATTATATAATTTAAAATAATAATATAATAAATATTATTATTAAACAACTTTATATTTAGTTATAAGCTATAAACTATAACTTTTATTAATTTTTTTGCTTTTAAATATTTGTTATTTTTTTAGTTTTAAGCATTATTAACTAATTATAACGTACTACACGGGCATCCTGCGCACACAGGCATCCTGCTTACTTAAAATCACATACTAAATTACAATATTAAAACTTTAATAAAAATTTGAAAAAAAAATCGGAAAAATACCGGGTTTTTAGGGTTTAGTATATAACTATATAATAAATAAAACTATATTTTTTTCGATTTTTTTACTATTTTATTTTAGCGTGCATTTTATAGTTTAAAAAATAACGCTAAATATTCGTTAAACTAATCTTTGTTAAAAACTAAGGCTATTAAATATATAGTAATAAAATTAAAAAAAAATAAAGTATATAAAGATTGGAAATCTAAGCTATATAAAAGTAGTCTGATATTTTTCTGATTTTTTTCCAATTTTTTATAAAGGTTTTTATATTAATAAATAAATAAAAAATATTTAATATTTAAACCTTTATAAAAAATTGGAAAAAAATCGGAAAAATATCAGACTACTTTTATATAGCTTAAATTTCCAATTTTTATATACTTTATTTTTTTTAATTTTATTGCTATATATTTAATAGCTTTAGTTTTCGACAAAGGTTAGTTTAGCAAATATTTAGCGTTATTTTTTAAACTATAAAATGCACGCTAAAATAAAATAGTAAAAAAATCGAAAAAAATATAGTTTTATTTATTATATAGTTATATACTAAACCCTAAAAACCCGGTATTTTTCCGATTTTTTTTTCAAATTTTTATTAAAGTTTTAATATTATAATTTAGTATGTGATTTTAAGTGAGCAAAATGCCCGTGTACGCAGGATGCCCGTATAGTACGTTATATTTAATAACATAATTAATAAATAAGCACTATAAACAAATAAACGTTATACTAAACTTAACTAGCATAATTTTTATTTTAAACCTATGTTTTTTTATAACAACATAATATTATATAAAAATAATAAAAATTAAATAATTTTAACAAGTTAAGTTATAAATTTAAACTTAATTTTAAATGTTAAAACTATTGCTATTATTTATAAAATTAATTATAATACTTTTTGTTAATAATAACGTAATTAGTTTTTATAATATAATATTATATTAAATTTATATAAACTTATAAATTTAAAAAAAAATATAATAGTTTAATATATATTAAACTTAAATATATATTTATTTGTTTTTAAATTAAATAATATAAAAAATATAGCTAATTAATTATTTTGCAACTATAATACGCTGTTTATTAGCAAACAATAAGCTTTTAACTTTATAAAGCAATAATTAAAGCTTTAAACGCGTTTTAATTATAAATATAATTATTAAAAAGCTTAATATAAAAGTTTAAGCGCGTTAAACATATAGTTTTAATTTATATAAAATATAATTGCTAAATATAGTATTAATAAAGCAAATATTTATAATTTTAACAAAACGGGCTTTATAATAAGCGTTATTTTAATAATAATAATAATTATAAGCGTTAAAAAACGTAAAAAGTTTAAAATAGCTTAATAAAATAATTAAAAATAAATTATAATAATTTAAAGCGTTAATTTTTAAAAATAAACAGTTTTATAATTTATTATTATTATTAATAAATATTATTTGTTTTTTTAATATAAAAATAGCTAATTATTAAAAAATTAGCATATTGTTATTAATAATAATAATTAAATAATAAATAAATAAAGTTTTAAATAAATTTATTATTTTTTTATTTTTAACAGCTATAAAAATTATTATTTAATTAAATTTAAGCTTTATTATAAAAATAATAAAATTATTATTTTATATATATTTTTTTATTTATTTTTTTAGCTTTTTAATATTAATTGTTTTAATTTATTAAAATAAACATATAGTTAGCAAATTAAAAATATAATATATAATTATATTATTTATATTATTAAAGTTAATTTATTTTTTATTTTTTATGCTGCTTTTTAAAAAGTTTTTACTTTTAAAAATATTTAAAACAGCTTTTAAAAAACTAGCTTTATGCTTTTTAATTTAAATTTTATGTTTTTAAAATTAAATATTAAATTATAAACTTTAATACTTTTTAAATTAATTTTTAAACTATTTATATTATAAGTTTTAAAAATATTTAACAATTTAATTAAAACAATATTATAAACTAAATATATTAAAAATTAAATTTTTTATTATTAAAAT